>JAOBRG010343503.1:0-14221 GCA_027574985.1 Umimayanthus nakama | reverse complement strand
AGGGTTGGTGCTGAGGCTGTTGCCTATGACATCGTTTAAGTACGAGTCATGGGCAGCCCGAAGAGACTTGGTTACTTTATTTCGTTGGTGATTATACTTTGACCAAGCAGCGGATGAGTTGCTGTTCTTAGCTTTTCTGAAAAGTCGCTCGCGTTTCCTCATACTGCGCTTAATTGCGGTGGTAACCCACGGGAGGTCAGGCTTTCAGGATTTATAGTGTCAGCTGAACTAAATAACCATTTATAGTGTCAGCTGAACTAAATAACCACTTGTCGCGTCACTACACAGAAAATTCACCTGCTGTGTTCTCACGTTCATTTCCAGCAAACCTGACGAACAGACTCGATTGCAAGCCACCTCAAAGGTAAATGTGCAGTAATTTTTTGCTTGTTTAGTCTTGTTATATATTTTTGTCTCGGACATAGCCATAGGCGTTATGTCCTATGTAATTGCGGTCATGTACCTGATCATATCAGAACATGTTTACTGGTGATTCCTGTACCAATAATATCGATGATGTTATGTCTGTTTTTCAAAGATAATTGTTTAAGCTCTTGCCAGGTCAAAAAACAGTTTTTCTTCAATTTTTTTAAAATTTAAATTCCAAAGGAGAAATGCCGAAATGATTTCATCCTATGAAAAATAAACGCAAAGGCCAAAAAAAGTAAAATGCTCATCCCAACTAAATTTACTATTATAGAAAACCCCTGACAAAATTAGATATTTTTCATACTTTTCTTTTAAAGGCATCCTGTGCTCATAATGTAAAATTAAAAATACCCCGAACAATATTTTTTAACAGGATCAAGTGTACATGTTGCAAGAGAGTATGAAAATATATTCAATTTGATATTCAGTTTTGCGCATGCTTTTAAAAATCAATCTTTTAGGTTCAACATACTTAGACAGGTTGTGAAAATATTCTTCAGTTAAAGAAGACAAGACATCGAAATAACGAACACCACATCCAGATGGGAGTTAATTCACAAATAAAATTATTATTCACAAAAAGTTTGCTTTGTAATAACTGTGTGATTTAATGCCTACTTTTAAACAGTTATAATTTATCATGACAGAGAGTTACATTTGAAAAAGTTATTCATTACCTCTTGAAAAAAGTAAGTGATGTTGTCTATAATAAGAGTAGTGACTATAATAACATGTTAGTATTTGATTTTATCAATAGGGTGAAAAGAGTAGCCTGAAACTCAATTTGAGCCAGGATTTTAAGAATACCCTTGAACGTGAGAATGAACAAGAACCTACAGAAAGAGAGAAGACAGAAAAAATTAGGAGTGAATACCACAGCTCTGCAGTCAGTTCTGGCTTTGGTAGCCTCTCTCCTATAACAGAATGTGACCCAGTGGAACAATTTGCAAGAGAAATAAGGGCAGGATCGGAGTGTGAGCATAATTCGGCCCAGAGTAATAACAGCAAACAGATTCATTCTTCCATAACTAGCGCACAGCTCAGCTCAGACAACACAAAATGCTTGGCAAGTGAAACTGTTAGTGATAAAGAATTACCTAGGAGAACATCAAATGAACAAACTGCTGTTTGTGTCAGCACTGAGGGGGGAAAATCTGAAACTACTGGTTCTTTGGACAGCACAGTAAACAATTTGACAATAGACGAAGACACGCCTCCTCCTGTTGCACCTCCACGGCGAAAACGCAAGAAAAAATTAAACAATTCTACTCAAGGAGAGGTTTGTGTAACTATTCTTTTATTTTTTTATAATTAATTGCTATATTATTTGTTATGTACATAGTTTTTTTATTAAATACCAAACACTGGGTATTGAATTTCCAGTATTCTGATTGGCTCTCAATGCACAGTGTAAATCCTATATACTGGAATTTGTCCAAATATAGAAACTGGCAGTTTTATTTAATCAGGAAACTTTTTCGCACTAGAAGGCCCAAATTTCTAGTCTGCAGAAAAAAAGGCTCGATTTTTTTATCCAGTGTTTTGTATTTAATTAAACAATAATTTTTTTATAATTAACTACTATTAATATTATTTGTTATGTACATAATTTTTTTTATTAAATACCAAACACTGGGTATTAAACTTCCAGTAATCTGATTGGCTGTCCACTCACAGTGTAAATCCTATGTACTGGAATTTGTCCAAATATGGAAACTGGCAGTTTTATTTGATCAGAAAACTTTTTCGCACTAGAAGGCCCAAATTTCTAGTCTGCAGAAAAAAAAGGTTCGATTTTTTTATCCAGTGTTTGGTAATAAATTTAATTAAACAATATTTTATTATTCCACTCTTGCTTAATGTTGGATATGAGCTTATGATAGCCAATTAGGTGCTCCACATCTTTTCCACTATTAGAAAGCTCAAATCCAATGCACATTCGCAGAATTATTGTTAAACATCTGGCAAAATTTTCCAGTTGCACAGTGTTATTCAGTATTGTCATTTGTGCCTTATTAATTCCTGCATGAACAATACTTCTAATGCTTGCTCCTTGTTAGTGGTTGCCCTTATAGTGGATAAAAAATTATCCTGGCTGCAACTCAAGTGCTTTTTTTGACATTCACATGACTCCCGACACCCACCATCTTGCAAAGTTAAAGCAGAAATCTATCTGACTAATAAACACACCTCTGAATGCTTCTTGTTTTATACCACTTGCTGAAGATATTCATGAGTGAAAACCCTGTACCAGCTAAGGAATATCATTCTGTGGTCTCTTTCTAAAATTTGCCAAAGGAACCAGCTGGTATTATGCAAAATGCATGGACATGTCGAATACTGAATGGTTGTTAATATGATGTTTGCAATCCAAGTGCAACATGGTCTTGCACTAACTACTTATTTCTTTTGGCTTCTGACATCTGAACCGAAGATGCAAACTCATTGTCTGCTGATTTGCAAGATACACAGGAAAATCACAATATCAGATCACCCATGCAATGCCAAAGCTTGGCTAAACTTCTATGTGGACTAGGAGATGGTCACTTGAATGTCAGTCATTTGTACAACAAGCCCAATCAGATAAAGGAATTACTTGCTGAATTATTACTAGACATTCTTGGAATATCAAAAACATGGTTTACTGCGGACATCCATAACAATGAATTACACAAACAAAGGTACACCATAACTCGCAGAGACTGTCAGTCGGGCTCTATAGCAGTATTTGTGAAAGACAGAGTAAACTTCAAAGTAAGATCTTGTTCAATGAAGTCGAACACAGAATTTATCTGGCTCAAAACCTCCTGCAAAAGTGCAAGCCCTAAACTATAGATTGGACATGTGTACAAGCCCCCAGATGCTGCTTTAGACCACAACATCTACAATCTAGAAAGTGCTTTCACTCGCAAAAGTCATCTATGTAAAGTTGAAACTGCTCCTCTCATTGACTTCAATGTTGACATGAAATTCAGTACTAAGACAATGGGTCAATAACAAGAGCTCCACTCCTTTCTTGTTGTCGATGATCTGAAGCAAACAATAGAAACACCAACAAGAATGTGTCAATTTTTGAATGACCTTATTTGCATGAACAACTATCACAGAGTTGAACAAAAGGAAGTCACTGCATTATCCATTAGTGTTTACAGTATTGCCTTTTGTGTGTGTGAAAGTGGTGTTCATAAACTACCAGCACACACTTATGAGTCTAGATTTTTCAGAATCTACTTGAAACAAAAGTGAATTCCAAGGCAATTTAAAGAATGTACCATGTCATGATGTTAAAACAACTGAGTTAGATAAAGATGCATTAGAGGAACCATGCCATTTGAGTGTGTTGGGTGTTGATTAAGATTCCCTTCTTTGGTTTAATAGAACAAAGTGTACGGTGGTAGCCAAAATCAATTTCTAATCAACCCCAGGTTATGACTCCCAACTGAACACATTACATTAAGGCATTCATACTTGCCCGCATTTTCTGCACCCCACAGTGTCAGCATGCCATCTTCTAGCCCTGATAAAGAAAGACAGGAGGAATTGATCAGACCATTTTCCCTTCCAGTATTTCAAACAATGGTGGCATGTTTGCCTCTTGATGTCCTTAAAGTTCTTCTAGAATTTTGATTATCCATTGGTATAAGAGCTAAATGTGGATGTCATTGAGTTTATTACCCCTGTCATAAACACTTATTTTATGTTTAATATTTATCAGGTGATCAGTGCCTTGGACAAAAATGCACCAAGTTCTGTTGGAGAACCCTCCCCATCTCAGCAGCTACAGACAGATACTACAGCAAACCAGCCAGTAGATAGCCAAAGTCAAGAAAAAAACAGAGGATGTGATACTGTTGTCGATGGTAAGCCTAGACTTCTGTGCGACCCTAGCATTGAACTGGATGGTGACACTCAAGAGATGAAGGAAGTGCTAGCGAAAACGAACTTAACAGAAGTTGTCTCCCCTCTTGGATTGGATTCAAGACTGAAATCACCATCAGTTTCTTCCCTGACCAGCAGGTCAGACCTGTCTGATAGCTATGTAAGCGTCGCAAGTAGCATATCCAATGGTCACATCAAGAGATCCGGGTCATTGACGTCAGTGGGAAGTCTACACTCACAAGCTGGCCATTCCTCAAATCTTGTTAGGGTCAGATCAGCATCCGGAAGGCCGCTTTCAGACACGGTGAGTTTTAAAGGGATCCTCGGCAAAATCAACACATGTGACTTGCGTAGCTGAAAAATAATGTTCCTGTCTTTTAAGTGCACAAATCTGGAGTTCTTGAATGCCATTTCTACTCAGGCTGGTAGGCAATAAGTCGGCATTTCAACTCTGTTCCTATTTTTTCTGCATCAAGGTTTTCTAGAACAGATAATTTTAGCAACATGATATCAGTTTGCCTTGGTGTCCAGGAATTGCCTTAATGCAAAACAATGCATTTTTACGCAAAGAGCTTCATAAACTGCATCTTGAAATTTCTAGTGCATCCTATGATGCAAACGAAGAAACCTACCTTCATAGGTCCAGTTTTATGGGACCCCTTCAAAACTTCTTGCGACTCCAAACCAGCAAGATCATGGAGTCCCAGGACTCAAAGCAAAAAAGATGTTGAGCAACCCCTGTTGTGTTAGTGGCAAAGGCCTAACCAACTATAAGATGGTTCAACTGTTAATGGTTTGGATTGACAGTGTAGAAGAGTTTGGTCATTTGTGAATTAAAGAATTTTGGAAAGTGTGAAAAGATCAAGTGCTATGCTCTCGAGAATTTACCATTCAGACTTCCATGGACAGAGAAAATTGTCTCTACATATTAACCTGCTGTGCAATCTGATAGTACATTTACCTCGCAGCAAAATTTTTTCTCTGGGATTTGAAATCTTTCATGTCAGAATTGTTCATCCTATATGTTATAAATGCGAGAGTACTTCACTTGTAAGGGCATCTCAGTGACACAATGACCAAATTAGTCATAATAATTTTTTTCTTTGCATTTCAAAATCATACTTCTGTACATTTGGTATTAAGTATCTGTCTCTACTAACAGGAACAGGTTTATGTTGTGAAGGGAGGGATGTATTATAAAAAAAGTTTATAAAATTTGTTACCGTACACCCTGATCAGCAATGTACTCAGTACACCTTTAAATCTTTCAACTATTGTTAAAGGCACATAGTGTACTTTTCTAGCTTTGTTTGGTTACTTAATATGTAAAATGAATTTCATTTGCAAAGGAATATATTTTAGGTCACATCATGTGAGTTTAATGATCACATGTAAAAGTGCTTGGAAACTTGCCTTTGTCCTCAGTGTAACAGCATTTGAAAACTATGCTAGCTTGTTAATAAACTTGAGGAAACTTGTTAACTGTAGGAAATTCTGGAACAAGTGATGATTAGGAACCTTGACACGGGAGAATTGGTTCCATTGAGTGTTGCAGAAGAAAAGCTTCCAGAATGCACCAACCCTTTAGCCTTGCACATCATAAAGGTCACCTCTGAATACTCAAGGTTGGTGTTCTGAATCAGTCAAGTGATGAATCTTGCTGGCTTATCATTATAGTTTACCGTTGAAAGTCTGAGGAAGTACTTTAAACTTTTATTTCAGCATTTATAAAACTTACTTATGTACTTACTTAATCCTCTTGATGTTCTGTGGCCAGACCAATGCAAAAGCTCCCCAATTGCCCCTGTTTCCAGCTAAGTGTTCAGCTTGGGCCCAAGACAATCCATTTTCCTTTAGTTTTTGTTCAAGTGATCTTCTCCATGTCTCCTTAGGTCTTGCTCGTCTGCGAGGAGGCACAGTTTTTTTCCTGTGTACAAGTTGCCTGGTGTATAAGTTGACAGCACGTTTTTTTAGTTTTGATGTTTGTATACTGTAGTTCAAGCCATATTTGAAAAAGAGGTTTGTTGTCATAGAATGTGTCACATTGTACATTATGTTGTATGTTTATCATTCAGACTTTAAGGTTTACATGTAGACGAATACACTGGTACACTGAGCTAATGCTCTCATTTTGTTTTTGTGTGACAAATTAATTTGTATCATCAACAAAACCGGAATTTTAGTAAAAAAGTTATAGGAAACTTTCCGATAATGTCCAAACAATGTGCTGTTGACTTTGATGAAAAGGTGGAAGATGAGGAAAGTGGAAATTGGGGCTGGTGGAGTCGGCAAAGGGGAAACTTAGCAAAGGTGAAAGAGGTGGAAAATGAGTCAGGTGGAAGATCATGAAGGTAGAAGACAGGATGGTGGAAGAGGGGAAAATTAAGATGAGGAAGATGGGGAACGTGGAAGATAAGGAAGATGGAAGACCTGGAATGTGGAAGATGTGGAATGTGGAAGATGTGGAATGTGAAAGCTGGGGAATGTTGAATATGTGGAATGTGGAAGATAATGATTGAAAAAAGTGGGGAACATGGAAGATATTGATTGTAGAAAATGGTGAACATGGATGATATGGAAGGGTAAGAAAAAGAACATGGAAGATTGGAAAGGTGGGAGAAGAGGAAGGTAGATGTTGGGGAACGTTGAAGATAGAGAAGGGGAAAGATGAGGAACATGAAATATTGGGAAGGTGAAGAAGGGGAAGGTCAAAGTTGGGGAACAAGGAAGACTGGAAACATAGAAAAATGGGACTGTAGAAGATGGGGAAATAGGAAATTGCAGAAGGTGGAAGTTGGGGAAAGTGGAAGTTGGTAAAGATGGAAGTTTGGGAAAGTGGAAGATGGTGTAAATGGAAGTTGTGGAAGATGTTGGGGGAAGGTGGAAGTTGGTGAAAGTTGAAGTCGGGGAAAGAGGAACTTTGCGATGGGAGAACTTGGTGAAGGTGAAAGATGGGGAAGATGGAACATAGGGAATGTGGAAGATATGGAAGGCATAAGATGAGGAGGGTGGAAGATGAGGAAAGTGGAAAGTAGGGAAAATTGGGAACTTCGAAGATTGGGAACAATGAAGATTGACACACGGAAAATAGGAAAGACTGGAAAGGTGTAAGAAGGGGAAGGTGAAGATTGGGAAGGTGGAAGATAGGAAAGGTGAAAGATGGGGAAGGTGGAAGATGATGAGCTTGGAAGATTAGGAAGATGGAATAAGGGAATGATGGAAGTTGGGGAACATTGAAGATAAGGAACTGAAAGGGTGAAGGTCATGGAAGCTTGGGAATGTGGAAGATGGGAAAATGAAAAAAGGGAAAGTAGAATTTGGAGATTTTGGAGGTGTGTAATCATTGAAAATGGGGAAGGTGGTAGATTGGACTCATTGAAGATGGGAAGGTGGAAGATTGGGAACAGGAAAGTTGGGGAAGATGGACAATCTGGAAGATGGAAGATGGAGAAGGTAGAAGTTGGAAAAGATGGTCGATTGGAAACATGGAAGAATGAAAACATAGAAGATGGGAAAAGTGAAAGATAGGGAAGGTGGAAGATGGAGATGGTGGATAATAGGGAATGTGGAAGATTGGGAAAGTGAGTAACTTGGTAGATAGAAGAAGCTAAAGTGCAAGTCGGGAAAGGTGGAAAATTAAGAAGGTGTGAAACGAGAAATATGGATGAACGGTAGCATGAAAGATAGGAAACATGGAAGATGGGGAACTTCTAAGATGGGGAACTTGTAAATGTAGAGGTTGAGGAACATGGAAGATTGGAAATACTGAATATGGGGAGTTTAGAAGGAGGGGAAAGTGGAAGTTACAGAAAGTGAAAGTTGGGGAAGGTTGTAGTTGGGGAAGATGTTTGGAAAGGTAGAAGTTGGTGAATGTGGAAACTGGTGAGGTTTCAGTGAAATTACAGGAAATATGGAAGTTTTCGAAGGGGAAACTTAGTGTAGGTGAAATTTGGCAAAGGTGAAAGATTGAGAAATTGGAAGATGGGGAAGGTGGAAGATGATGAAGGAATGAAAGATGGGGAAGTGGAAGCTGAGGAAGGTGGAAAATTGGAAGATTGGGGACAAGGAAAATGGGGAAGGTGAAAGATAAAGAGGTGGAAGATTGGGAAGGTGGAAGATGGGGAAGGTGCAAGATTGGGAGGGTGGAAAATGTGGAAGATAAGGCAAGTAGACAATGGGAACAGTGGATTTAGGGACAGTGGAAAACAATGAAGGTGGAAAATTGGAAGATTGGAAATGTGGAAGATGGAATAGGTGGAAGAAGGAAAAGATAAAAGATGGGGAAGTTTGAAGATTGGTAAGGTGGAAGGTGGGGACGGTGAAAGATGAGGACAATAGATGATGGGAAAGGTGGACAATGGGGATGGTGGAAGATGAGAAAGGAGGAAATATGGAAGATTGGGAATGTGGAAGATGATAAAGGTGGAAGAAGGAAAGGGTGAAAGATGGGGAAAGTTGAAAATGAGATTATGGAAGATTGGGAATATGGAAGATGGAGAAGGTGGTAGAAGGGGAAGGTAGAAGACGGGGATCATTGAAGATTGGGAATAAGGAAGATTGGCAAGGTGGAAGATTAGAAGGTAGAAGATAGGGAAGTTGGAAGAAGAGGAAGGTAGAAGTTGGGGAACATGGAAGATGGGGGAAGATAAAGGATGAGGATAATGGACAATGGGTAAGGTGGAAGTATATGAAGGTGGAAGATGGGGAAGGGTGAAGATTAGGAATAGGGAAAAAGAGATGGTTGAGCTTGAAAAGCTTTAAGAAGGGGAAGGTGGAAGAAGGTGCAGAAGGTAGAAGATTGGGACGAAGCTGGAAGAAGAAAAGGTGGAAGATGAGGAAGATTGAAGACAGGGATGGTTGGAGATATGAGAGTTTGAAGTTGGGAGAGGAGGAAGATGGGGAAGCTGGGAGATGGGAAAACTGGAAGAAGGAGAAGGTGGAAAAAGAGGAATGTAGAAGTTTGGGAACATGGGAACAAGGAATGTTGAGGATGGGGAAGGGGAAAGGTGGAATGTGGGGAAGGTAAACATTGGGAAAGTAGAAGATGGGGAAGCTGGAAGTTTGGTAAGCATGAAGAAGGGAAAGGAAGAAGAAGGGGAGGAAGCTAGAAGTTTGGGAAGGTAGAAGATGGGGAAGAAACTGGATGAAGGGAAGATTGAAGATGGGAAAGGTGGAAGAAGGGGAGGAAGGTAGAACTTTGGGAAGGTAGAAGATGGGGAAAAAACTGGAAGATGGGAAGGTTGAAGAAGAAGGGAGGAAGATACAAGTTTTGTCAGGCAGAAGATGAGGCAGAAACTGAAAGATGGAAAAAGTAGAAGAAAGGGAAGGTGGAAGAAGGGGAGGAAAGTGGATCAAGTTTGGGAGAGAAGAAGATTGTGAAGAAACTTGAAGAAGGGAGCAGTGAAGAAGTGGATGGTGAAAGATGGGGACAGTTGAAGACAGTTGAAGACAGGAAAGGTGGGAGAAGGGGAAGGGGGAAAGTGGAAGTTAGGGAAGGGTGAAGATGGGGAAGCTGGAAGCTTGGGAATCTGGAAGCTGGAAGATTGGGAAGACAAAGAAGAGACAGGTGGAAGATGAGTAACATGGAAGATGGGAAACTTGAAAGGTTGGGAATGTAGAAAGCTAGGATTGTTGGAAGGAGAGAAAGTTCAAAGTAGGGAATATGAAAAATGTAGATTGATTTGTGCAATTTAAGGAGTGGGAAATAAGTGTAGAAAATGAGTGTGAAAATTGAGTGGGGAAAATGTGGAGTTAAAAAAATTAGCAAGTGAAAATGCTGTTGTCCAAATGCCTGCTAGAGAGACTGTAGTTTTTCTGATGGCCTGCAGTGTTCAAAATTTGCGGGCACTCAGCACTATTTGCCCCAAGGTATGCCTAAAGTGCCCCAAAGAAAAAACAGAAAGGAAACCTTTGTTGTCTGAGGTATGATCATGCCAGTTGCCTTAAGTTTCTACTCAGACTTTTGCAGTTTTAGTAAATTCAAGAGATTGCTTATTCCTTAGTAGTGATGTGGTTTATAACTGTTTTTCAATATATCATTGTTCCTTTCCAGTAATCCCGATTTAACTGGCCAGGATCAAGAAGATGGGATAGAAGTAAATAAGAAAATTTCCAAGAAAACGTGAGTATTGCAGTGATGCATGTATATCATACTAAAAACAAAAAAACGGCAAATTTTTATACAAAAAAAAGTTTGTTAAATGTACAATAGTTTGGTCACCCAATGAAAATGAATGATTATGTGCACAAAAAAACAACAGGGCTTAGTGGCAGCTCTCTCATTTTGGCTTTTAAAAATGTTCTGAAAACATTGGTATTTATGCACATAAGAAAGTTATTATTTAAGGGAAAGGTATTGTTTAGAACTGTAGTGAAACTATGCTAGCCCTTCAATGATGACAGTATTAAACATGTCCCTGTGCAAATAAAGTTGAATCTGCTTCTTCAAATTTGTTACGACATGTGTTTTGGTGTTTTAAATTTTGTCATCTTTCAAACAAATGAGCAGAAAATCTAAATACCATTCAAATTAACACTTTTCCAGTGTTAAAAAGTCAGTTGAAATCAATTGCTTATAAAAACCTAGATATAGAATTTGCAGATAAAAATGGGTATGTTGTAGACATGCAGTACTGTCTACTTTTTGTTACCTTTCTTCACTCAACTGTATTACCAATCATTCAAGATTGTTTCTACAACACTCAAGGTGTTACTCAATGCGACTAACTCCATAGCTATTCTGAGTAACATTTACCATTTGACAATCTAACTTGTTCTTTCTTGTTGTAAAATAGCAAACCAATGGTAATTCAGTTTCTTGTTGTTGTTGTCCTTAAGCAAATAATCTATTGGTTTTTTGGATAGGGTTTCCCTAAAAAGTTGGTTTTCACAAGTGAAGCACATCATTTCTTTTAGTGCTACATTAGCTTTTTGAACATCAGCTACAGTACTGTAAAGTTTTCAAATTCTTTATTCTTCAAGTTATTCAGAAATGTAAGATACTCTTTTCCAATTTTGTCTCCAGAAAAAGATTGAAGAAGTTCTTTGGGAAAAGAGTACACAAGATGAAGATTGAAGGAAAAGGTAAGTGTTTTTCCATGGCTTTCATTTTAAGCAAATGTTGATCATTGTAAATCCCCAAAGGGGATAGGAAGACATCAGACAGAGTGAACTCAAGCGATTTCATAAAAAAATCTTTTAAAAAAAAGTCTAATACCTGTGGATTTTCAAGGACTGGCAGTCAAAAGTTGAATTTAAAATTTCTTCATAGTTATCAGGGGAATTCCTTTGGTGAACTGTGTTGAATGAATAAAGATTTCATTTTTGAGTTGTCTGGCAAAACATGAAACACCTGGTTTACACCCTGGACAGCCCAAAAATGCACTGAGAAATTGAGCATTTTGGTTCTTTCCTTGTCTAACTACAAAAATAATGTAAAATTTTGGAAACATGACTAATTTTAAGTGAAAATTTCTGTCGATGGAAGTAGTGAGTTGAACCATTTTGACTAAGGCCTGAAAATTGATGAAAATTATCCAAAAAAAATTGTTCTGCTTTGACGATTTAGACAATAACTAAATTCATACTGTACAAAAGTCTAGTTGTTGAAACATGATGTAACAAAAATCAGGCTTGAGCATTTAAAACCCCACCCATTGCGCAGGGGACGGATCCAGGATTTTCAACAAGGAGGGGCACCAATGAGCTTAGTAATATTTTTGCAGTGACCGTTCAAAACCTATTGATTACAATAAGGTGACAATTGATGTGGATAAAAGTACTTGTAGATAAACTGCCTGTGGCTTAAAGGATTAGAAGGATGGACATCAGCAAACTGATGCACAACTTACTGCAATTTCCAAAATGTTTATACAGGCTTGAAACAGTCCTATATAGTTTTCTTGTAATGTTTGTTGTGCCATGCAAGCTTGTGTCAATTACGATTTGCAGAAAATGCAAATAACCCTGTCCCAAACATATAGAACAACTCAACCCATAATCTAATTTACATTATTTGTGATTTTGCTTTCCACAATCCTGCGCTTTAGCTTACTGTACATATGTATCTTACCGTATATATCATTACATGTAACCTGCCACTTCTCTTTAGCCAACAAGCCACGGGCTGATGATGGCAGTTCATCCAGTGAAGAAGAAGGCCCACAACAACCCAACACTCCATATATAAAGGTATGTAAGATTTCTCTTACCTATGTGCACAGATTTTATTTCATGTACAATTCCTCCCCCTAGCACGCCCTTTTCAGCCTTGCACACCTCTTCCAAAATCTAAGGATAAGATAAGACTCCCCATTTTCCAACTTACTGAAATGTATATAAGAAAAAACAAGGAACCTATTGGGTCCTACAGTCCTAGACAAAAAATTCAGGAAAATTTTTTGACTTTATGGCTTTTTGTTTTTGATTTGAAGGCTTGTTGTTCTGAATTAATAAAACAAGAACCAGCTTTTTGGAAAAATTTAGTATTCTTGGTCTCAAGTAAGTGACTGTTTGACTAGGCACATAAATGTGCTGCCCCAAACAGCTGAAGAAGTCCGACTATAAATCGCAGTTCTCTATACATTCATGTGCTTTCAAACAATAGATTGACAGAACTATACTCTGTGAACAAGTAGGCCTGATAAACTTGTTCATCTTCTGTCAGTTGTCAATTTTGTGTCTTTTACTTCAAATTGTTATTACGAAAATATCTTATAATCAAAATAACTGCAGGATTTCTGCCTACATTTTATCTCCAGATCAAGTCGGCTCATGGAAAAGGGCCAGTGGAATTTGAGAAGCTCAAACTGCTACAAGATCTCAGTGGGGAGCATGTGGTAGGCTGTAGAAGGAGCATAACATTGTCTCACTGCCAGTGTTCTAGCCAGCTTTGAAAAAACGATTGGGCACCCTCAAGGAAACCTCAAAATATTGGGGTTTTTACCTCAAATCTTCATTATAACAATGTACAGGATCACAAAAAATGACAGGGCACTGGAGGAAAACGACAGGGTGCACAAAAAAATGACAGGACACTGCGCCCTGTCGTTTTGGCCTAGCTAGAATACTGCACTGCTGTATTTAACACAATACATAATTCAGTACAAATTGTTGAAATTATGAGTATCGAGTAATTAAATTTCAACTCTATCAAGATGCAGAGAACTATAATTTTTGAATTACCAAACTATTACTTTACATAAATTATGTACATTTTTGCATAAAAGAACCCTGCCCATACCTATCTCTTATTCATTTGATCTGTTAGCTAGGCAACTTCCTTGAACAATTATATAAAACATTTTCCTTCCAGGCCCCTTACAAAGAAAACTTGAAGTGTTGCTATAATTCATGTAAGAATGATATTAATACTTGATGAGATGCAAAGGGAATGCACAATAGTATGGTGTGTAACGCAGATAAATACTCTAAAAGTACACTTAAACTCCCCAGCCTCTCTGAATGTTGTCATTAGCCCATGTAGAAAGTTATTTTGCATTGCGGTAATTTATAAATACCGACTGACTTTATTGTACATGAATCCCTCTACCATTGTCTTGTATTTGCAGCAGATATTAATTAAATTCTTTGCCTATTTGATAATCCTGTAGCATATGTATTCCTTAGATATTGTTTTATAATTATTTGTTTTTTTATCTTTCAGGGTGCAGTTTGGACAATCAAGTTTTCTGTTTGTGGTAGGATAATGGTGAGCTTCGAGTTGGCCTCTTAGATAATGTAATTGTAACTGTTCCCTCCTTACTAGATAGATGGATAGATGGTAGATAGATGGTTTATTACAATTTTAAAATTACAGCTATAAAACTGAATTGGACAAAACTTTACAATAAAATATATAACTACTTTAATATATAAGACTAATTTAAATATCTATTTACAGTTGCTATAAAAA
>JAOBRG010343481.1:0-11640 GCA_027574985.1 Umimayanthus nakama | reverse complement strand
ACTAGATAAATATACATTTAAAAAAGGCAAACAAACAAACAAACAAGTAAGCAAGTAAACAAACAAATAAGTAAATACCTAAGTTAGTAAATAATCAAGTAGACAAATAAATAAATAAATAAAAAACATTAAAAAGCAAATGAAGAGAGGTGCATATATTTTGAGTTTTTCCTAAATCAACTTGCTAAAGTTGAACCCCAGCCGACCGGAAGCATACATAATTATAAGTATATGTCACATCCTCTTTCGACTTTGATCCGCAAATTTCGTCAAAATGTAAAATAATTGAATAGCAGCTTTTTATTTTATAAATTTACTAGTGTGTGCACTTTTAGCGTGGGGACCTGAAATATGGTTTCGCTATTATTTTGGCATTTGATTTGCACGAGACATAGCCAATTTGGTCTGATGTTTTCAAAGTTGGAGTTGACTTCCTTATCATCGTATACGTGATTATGGTTTTGCAGTCATTTTGTTGTGTCTCTTTAACCCTAGAAGGCATAAGGTAAAAATAGTTACACGAACGCAAGGGAGGGGGGGGGGCTCAATCTGACCCCCCCCTCGACTTTTGACACCTTTCATCTTATTGACTTGATATTTGGTGTATATAAAGAACTTTTAGTTTAGTTTCAATTAATTGAAATCACGTGGTGCTAAATTGGTTTCATTAGCAACCAAATCAAAATAAATAATGTCACTGTAGCCGCCACCTTGGAATTTCGAATTTTCAGATTTTCGAATTGAACACTGAAAATGGTGAGAAAACATAGTTTAGCGATTGGAATATCCAAAACTATAAGAAATGAAATGAATTTGTCAGTACTTAGGCAATAATAGTCGTTTTTCTAGCAAAAAAATTCCAAACTTTGTAGGCAACATACGGGTTACGTGGCTTATTATGATGACGTCATCTGTCGTGACGTCACCTAATTAGTGTCAAAAGATGTGTTCATTAACGAAGAACAGTTGTGCCAATCGGTCAAAGAATATAAACTTTAAGCCAAAAAAAGTCGAGGGGGGGAGCAGATTGGACCCCCCCCCCCTTTACTTGTGTATGCTTTCTAGGGCTAATATTGCCAAATTGATCAATTGTGTCTTGGGTGATACTAGCCTCAAACTAATATGTATTCACTAAGTTGTCAGTTGATAAAAACATATTTTTACATTTTTAAAAGCTATTTAAAATTAATTGTACATCAAGTATCTTACGCTACCGAGTGTCTCGCGGTCGGCGTGCATCAGTGAACTTTTTAGCATAATCCGATTAGGCCTAGATAAAAAAAATCCGTATTTTTTATGGGATTTTTAGACCTTAAAAAGATTTTTTTAAAAAAGTTTGAGATATTTAGAAATGAAAACATTTTTTCTAGCAATAATGGTAAATTATTTTTGGCAAGATTCTTATCGATGAACAAATTGCTACCATACAGGTAATTTTCATCAAATGAATGTTAAATTACTTCGGACGAGTATTATTGATATTAATAAGTTTATGCAGTCATTAACTACCTAGTTTACATCGTCAGGTGTACATTTCATCTGATTCGTCCTGTGAGCCTGTGTTGTCGCTGTATGTAAATAACAGTTCAGCGGTTTCTCAATGAGTATCAACTCCCACAGTTCTTTCATATCAGTAACTAGCTAGCTGTCAGTAAAAAACATTGTTGCCTTAGCCGAGGACAATCCCCGGCGAGAGCTGGACTCTCGGTGCGTCCTTTCTTGAAGGGAGTGTTTTGTAGTTGTAAGTTTACTACTGTTTTTATGTACCGACTGTCTTTCACAGGTTTAAAATGTTGTCAGATTTGATTAAAGAGTAACTTCTCAAACCCACAAAACGTGTTGATAATGAGATATTCACTAACAATAACAGAAATTTTTTTGAGATTTTTAGAGGGATATGTGAGATTTTTAGGAAAAAAAAGAGATTTATAGAACTTTTGGCGGGATTATCCGGATAGATTTTTAGGCGATTTTTCGGGATTTTTTTTATCTAGGCCTAACTCCGATCCCAAGCGCGGTAACATATATAGTACAACTGATAGTAGCATAATTAAACACATTTGTACCAAGAGTAAGTTGTAGAAAGCAGACTGGATAACTACTTTGCCTAAAAAAGATAAAACTCCAGGCTATAGTTAATCGACAAGAACCAATCGACCAAATAATAACACACTCGAGATCTCAAGAGAGCGTTCTTGTTTGCAGCTTACTGAGTATACTTTAAAAAAGAATGATTTTATTAAAAGGGAAAGAAATTGATTAATAAACTTAGAGAAGTTTAATTGCTTGACTCTACTGGTTGCTAGACATTGTTTAGCAAGCACTTACCGAGTTAGTGGTTTCCTTGGCAGTCGGCTCACATTCGTTCGCTTTGACTTTGAGTAATAGTAATCTGCCTATAAGTACGTTTTCTGTGAATCCATCAAGACTGCGAGTGGGCCAATAATTTACTGCTTGGTCTATAAGTACGCTTTCTGTTCCTTTAAGTGTAAAAGATTTGAGCAATGTGTGAAAGCAAATGTTACAATAGATCCCAAAAAGCTATTATTTATTTCAATTTAATGGCCTAATAAATAGTATGATGTGGAAAAAAGCAAAATAAAGATGGTCACCAAAAAAGTCATAGACCCCATACGAGACTGCAGACAGCCATAAATCAAACAAGCAAAATCAAACAAAAATTTAGAAAAAATTTCAAGATAAAACATAAGCGATATTGAAGCTTTCTCTGTTATTGTCTAAGAGACGGATCAGTTAATCTCGTAGGGGAGGGGGGGGGAGGGAAGTGGAAGAATGATTTCTGACAATTTGTTTTGTCATGCTGCCATAATAATCTTCAATTTTTTTTTTCTGAGCATGTGCCTAGTCTCCCTTGCAGCCATTTTTTAGGAGCGTTGGTGACGGACGAGCCGAACAAAAGGCTGCAAGGGAGACTAGGCATGTGCCGTGCAAATTTGTTTATAGTAATTTTTTTCATAAGGGTAGGGAAGGGGGGTTAAAATGGGGTCTATATGTGTTTCACCACAATAAAAAACTTTAATTTAATAAACATATATAGCGCTAAAAGAATTACAATAGAACAAAAAAAAACTACGGATCTATTTACGGTGTGAATAAAACCATTATTAGGTTTCAGATCCTTTTTTTGTTTTTCAAAAGCGATTCATCTAACTTAGCCCTCGGAAGTCCAAGTTGCACATAAAAGATCAGACTTTGGCATGGAAGCAGCTTTTGGTTTGCTTATTATTTTCCATTACAACAATCAAGTTTTAGTTAAGAACTGTTGCTATGGCAGCAGTCGTTTCACAGCAAGTCCGCCATTTTGGTCGCGATCTTGGATTTTTCAAAAAAAAGTTATTTTACGCAAAACTGAAGCAAATTTTTCTCGAATAAGTAGAAAAAAATGTATTTTCAGCTTCAAATAGGAATATAATTGATAATAGAATCTAAAAGAAGAAGTAGACCAATTTAAAAAAAAATGTCAGTTTTCTATTTTGAACTTAATTTACATAATTAGTAACGCAAAATTAATGAGTGATGACGTCATTCAATCAACGTCAAAAGATTCGCTCATTATCAGATTACAGGTACTCAAAGTTTCATTATGATTGCTTGAAAGCATCAAATTTTAGGTCGGAAAAACCGATGGAGGGGTCATGTCATTTGACCTCCCCCTTGGACTTCCAAGGGTCCTGGGCTTTTTTGGAGTTCCTGGTCCTGGGGTGGGGGGTGGGGATGGGGAAGCTTCAAAAGCTTCCCCTCCATAAATACGAAAGTATTGACGCTATTGTCATGAAACTTGAAGATTGAAAAGGATACGCGCTAATATGACGTCATGAGGACGTCATAATGACGTCATTTTCCCAAAATGTAGTGTTTTTATAGAAATTTCTTCTTATATTTGTGCAGAAGGCCAACACAGCAAAAAACTCTGGATTAAAAGCACTTGATCAGTACGTCGAACAATAAACTTTAATTTAAGCCAATTCAAATTATTGATTTGTTTTGTATTGCAGAGATACATAGGAAAACGAGAAGTGATGAAGTTGGCACTCGTTAAATGCTAATTGTGCTCAATGTTGTGTATATTTTTAAGCTAATTCAGTAGATAGGGTCTTAATTTAACCAAACAAACCAAGATTCAGAAATAAAAAAATTCGGAAGTTAAAATTTAACGGTTATGACGTCATACGCCAGATTTTACATATGTGATCAAATATGCGGTTTTTAACGTTCTGAATAGATTTCAAACCTCTTCAAACAGTTTAGGGCCTTTTCACATGGAGGCAGGGGACCCCGGGTAGCTGGGGTACCCCGGTTCAGTGTGGTTCCCAACGCCTCCATATATTCTCTCTTGTTTGCGAGGTTGCTTTCACAAGCAAGGTGGGGGACCCCACTCAGGCGGGCAACCCGTCTCCTAGGGGCGGGTTGCCCGCCTAGGTGGGGTGGATTTTTTTCATTTGAACACTCTACCCCGGGGTGCTGGGGTGAGGTTCATCCGGGCTTTGTCAAATTAAGCCCGCCGAAAACACGCGGGAAAACGAAATGGCGTCCAGTTGTCCGTAGAGACGTGGTGAACTTTTTCTCCAATATCAACAATTCAAATTTCGAGCAAAGTAGTGAGGAAATTGAAGATATCAGTGACTTCGGAGCGTCGGCTTACCTGACCAGGCTGAGGTTTTGATAGGATCGCCGGTGCCAAGTGCGAAGTCGAGGGGAAAGCGGACAGCTTCAGGGAATGACATCCAGTCAACCTCAAGGGCAAAAGCTGCTAAGAAAACTTCCCAAGGCCAAAGAAAGCCAAAGATCATGGTTTGGGCCCCTGAGCGAGTAGAGTTACTTTTAAAGTATCTGAAGGAGTATACAATATGTATAATATAGTATACGTGTCAGGGCAGTGTCTTTCGCGTGTGAAGTTTTAAGCATTTTATAACCACTCGCAAAAACAGCTGTGCATTTTTTCCCACAATGCTGCGTGTGCGATTTTTTTATGCCATTTTGGGGTTGCCGAAAATCTCGGTCAATTAGTGCACAGACCTCTTTCAATTAGTGTGCTTCGTTGGCTAGGTCATCTCGAATGTTAACAACTGGAGCAGGTATCGAAATGGCCTATCTTTTCGACGTTCTTCTTGACCTTTATAGTAAGAACTTCGAAAGGGGGAGGGAAAAGTCCCTAAAATTTAGAGGGACGATATTCTTAAAGGGAAGCGAGATTCCTAGGCGAAGCGGTTTTAATCTTTTGGTGACGTTTCCTCAGCGTTTTTCCTTTCCTTCCCGAGTCGTAGATATTTTTTCCGTTCGTACTTTGTAAACTTTGTACGAAAGCCACCTACAAATCTCACCACTGCCTCTCCCTTTGCCACGTATGTGTTTTTTTTCACTAACTAGTTTACTTCCACTTAAAAAGGAACAAAAACTTGCTTTAACTCTTCCTTGCTGCCTTTTCATTACATGTTCATGTGCACCAATTCTATGAAAACTAAACTTGCTAACGTATGGTGGTTTGTTGATTTTTAAAAATTATTTTTTACTTTAATTTGTAATTATATTTGCCATGTGTTTATTGCATCCTACTATTTGCATATTTTGTGTGTTGATATAAAGAAACATTTAATTGCATGCTAGCTACTTACCTTTCTACAGACTCCGATTAACTTGAGAACCAACGATAAATATTGCAAGCTTGAGCAAAACTTTAGACTGTAGACTATGCTCTTTTAACGAGAGTTGTGTTGTAAAGAACATTCTAATTATATCTCGGAAAAGACATCTGAACAGAATACAGTTTACAAATTACTTTTGACCCAAGCAAGCGAAATGAAATTTGAGTACTAAAACAGTTTGAGTGATTTAACGTTCCGGTATTATCATATTATCTTGATATTTAAAGAAAGGTACGAACAGCTGGTTATTAAACTTACCAATTTACTTTTAGGCATATCTCTTCGAATCTTCACCGTTGCTATAAACAAGCCTGTGAACAACTTTGGTCTTAAGAGTGTTTAAGAGTCCTTCGATCAATACGACATTCCATATAAAGACGTTTTGCTCTAGTTATTATATACCGTTTTTTTTAAAAAGGAGATCAACCTACTCATGCATGGTGTACTACGAAATGAGTTCCATTTAACATTAGCAAGAACGAAAAGTACAGTCAAGATGCCAACCAATGAGTCGGCCTTAGTTGGGATTGTGGTGACGAAAAGTGTTGTCCTAATAACGTTTGAGTCAGGAATTGGACTCATCTTGAGCGTGACTGCTTTGGTTGGAAATATCCTTGTCTGTTTAGCCTTTTACAGAAATCCTTGCCTCCGTACAATTACAAACGTCTTCATACTCTCGCTGGCCATCACTGACCTTCTCATGGCTGCCTTGATCATGCCCCTTACGACTGCTTCGTCTGTTGCAAACAGGGCGGTCGCTGGAGGCCGTGGCTGTAGAGTGTCATCCTTCGTTGGTTACGTTATTGTAGGAACCTCAATATTGACAGTGATGCTTCTGGCAGTCAACAGATATGTTAGAGTAGTCAGACCTTCCATGTACCGCAAGATTTACTCGAAGCAACGTTCAGCTTTGATGGTCGCCACTGCTTGGATTATAACGATAATTTTCGGCGTTATTGCTTATTCTGTCACAGGACTAAATTTTCGGTTAAACCCAAGGTGTTTACCAGTTTTCCTGAACAAAACTGCATTATTTATATATATTAGCATTAAAGGGGGCTACCTCACTTTGTCAAGTTTAGTCGTAATTTTGTGTTACGTTCGGATATACCAAACAATACATCGACACAACACCGCGGTTTCCCATTCGTCGCATGAAGGAACATCTGCTTATGGCGTGGAGGAGGGCCAAAACGACAAGACTGTTGACCGTTGTGTTGGCTGGTTTTTATATTTGTTGGATCCCAGTCGTTGTCACTAGCATTTTGGAAATTTTTGACATAATTGGCAAGAAATACCACATCTTTTATAACAATTTTCCTGCTTACTTTAGCAGTGCCATAAATCCTATAATATATGCCTCGATGAACCAGTCATTCAAACTGGAATTTTCAAAAATTATTCGTGGACATTAAATTTTTCAATGAAACCGAGCATTTTAAACAACCTAAAGTTATTCCCCTCTAAAAACTTTTCTTTGATGGGTATTCCATTTTATCTCAGTTCACTCGTATGTAGGTTTCTGTTTGCTTGAAGCCCTAAAATCACAGCACCACCACCGTTAACACCAGGCTCTTGTTTAGTAAAGTTTATGCTTTGTTGAATAGCGCATTACTGTAACTTAGAACTTATGAAATATTTAAGTTTTAGCCGAAATTATTCAGAAAGAAGCCTAACATTTTAACGTTGAGGTGCAAGTTACTGCCGGCAGACCCCAAGGTTTGCATTTTCCGTTGTTAGTTCAGTATTGCATTAACTTTTATTTGATATAAATGCATAAAGGATAGCACAGAACCATATAGGTATACGGGTTTGTCTTCAAGGTTTATGATATCTGATTCTGGTGAGAGACGCAAATGGACCGCAAGTGAGATGTGTTTCAAACAAAAAGGTATACCTCATTCCCTGAACGGTTATGTAATTTTCTTTATATTACAATAATATAACTGAACATAAAACCATAAACGAAATAGTTTAAAATTTTAAAAAAACAAAGTTTGTGTTGAAAGCTTTTGCAAATTGATTACAAACTAGAAATGAGTTTGAGCAAGTTCACACTTGCCGCGTGAACTAGAAAAGGACAAGTCCATTCAATATTCAAGATTTTGTTCAATTACTTCAAAATATATTACACTTTTTCTGAAAGGACATTCTGAAACAGAAACGTTAAAGTTGAATAAACCAATGTTTCATGCATCTTACATGTATATACTATACGAAGTCGACTCGGGAACGAGCTGACAGAAAAAGACCTTTAGAATGAACGATTGAAAAAACAGGGTGAAAACGGATCATTTCTTTCGTGTAGTTGCTGTTGCCCCAACTTTTTTGTGTTTGTTTCAATTTTAGCAAGTTTTCGTACCTTTTGACGATTGATTAAATGTGGAAAAATGAAGTGACCCGAACGGCTAAGGTTTCATTATTCTTATTTCTTGATTTTGTTGACTGCGTTCGAAATATTACTTGCATGCTTGTAATTGTTTTGCGGTGCAATATTTAGCTGCACCTTTTGGTAACTATTGTCGTTCGTGCCTTTTTTATTACCAGATGAAATGGTTTGAGTAGCGATTTCTTTTTTCGTTTGTGCCAGGAATCAATGCATCCCCCACCTTCTCTTATGCCCGTCTCCGCTTTTTTTCAATGCTTGCGTTTGTTTACCATACTTAAAATGAACGCAAAAATTTGCATTATCTTTTCCATTCTGCCTTTGCATTTCGAGCTAAGTTGTTTTTGCCAATTATTGGAAACTTATAATCTGCTATTGCATCTATATGGTACCCCTTGGCATTTTCGGACTTTTAATTATGGTTGTCGTGCCTTTTAATTTTACACACAAAATGATTTTAAGTATAATGCTTGGAAATCGACTGTGACTAAGAGTTACAACTATTGCAAATTACATTTAAACGTAAACATTCATAATCAGAGCCAACTGTAAATATTTTTTAACTGGTGTATGGAATTACAAACTAAATTATACAGCAGAAGCACTTCAGGTCTGTGTCTGTTTTAATGAGAGTTGTATTATACTTATGAGAAAACCACAATAACAACTTATATTCTTGTTTAATCGGAATATTTCTAATTTGACACATACCCTACAGCAGGTGATCACGATCTAAGGTTCAGGAAAATACTAATTTTACATAAAACAGTGTGAGAGAATCGACTTTTCAGTCTAGCCAATTATCTCTTGATTTTTTGAGAAAAGATGTTTAGCACCTGGGTATAGGTAATGCTTTATCCAGTTTCTCAAGAATTTACATTCTTCGCCTTTGGTAAATCTCAGTAAAACTTTATCCATTGGCTTTCTAAACTGATAACAACCCTATAAAGTGGTGCTACAAGAAAGCATTTTATCCATTGCTTTTCATCATCTTTTCTAGTTTTAGAAACGCAGATTAAAATATTAAGTTTTTGCTGCCTAAGAGGTGTACTAAGGCATGAGCAACAACGAAACCTTTACCAAGGATTTGACTAATCTATCAGTCATCTTGGAGTTTGACGTATCCAGAAGTGTCGTTCGTACTATCTTTGAGTCGGTGATTGGTATTTTCTTGGATGTGACTGCATTGGTGGGAAATGTCCTGGTTTGTTTAGCTTTCTACAGAAACCCTAATCTTCGTACAATCACTAACATTTTCATACTTTCATTGGCCATCACCGATCTTCTTGTTGCCATATTGATTATGCCAATCGCAACTGTTTCGTCTGTTGTAAACAAGTGGATAGCTGGAGATTATGGCTGCAAAATATCATCCTTCGTTGGTTACGTTCTTGTAGGAACCTCATTATTGACAGTGATGCTTCTGGCAGTCAACAGATATGTTAGAGTAGTCAAACCTTCAGTGTACCGTAAGATTTACTCGAAGCAACATTCAGCTGTAATGGCCGTCGGTCCGTGGATCATCACCACACTTTTGGTCATTGTCGCTTATTCTGTTACAGGGCTTGCATTTCGGCTGAAACCGAGGTGTTTGCCAGTGTTTCAGGACAAAACTTCCTTTGTTCTTTTTAATGTCGTAAAGGGGGTCTACCTTTTCTTCTCGAGCTCAGTCATAGTGTTTTGCTACGTTAGGATATACCAAACAATCCATCGACACAACACCGCGATTTCCCATTCGTCGCATGAAGGAACATCTGCTTATGGCGTGGAGGAAGCCAAAACGACAAGACTGTTGACCGTTGTGTTGGCTGGTTTTTATATTTGTTGGATCCCAGTCGTTGTCACTAGCATTTTGGAAATTTTTGACATAATCAGTGGGAAAAAATACCACATCTTTTATAACAATTTTCCTGCTTACTTTAGCAGTGCCATAAATCCTATAATATATGCAACGATGAATCGATCATTCAAACTCGAGTTTTTGAAAATCATTCGTGGACATTGAACTTCCCCCAAAAAAGTAAGCGTTTGATTCCACAACCTGTTTTTTTGTATTTTCTATTTTACCTCATTGTACTTGTATGTGGGTTTCTATTTCTTTCTAACCTTAAGAACATACCACCAATATACATCGTTAGTTGTTTTCCTTTGAAAACATTGCCTGATTCTACTTTGCCCTAATGCCTTAGCTTTCTATTTAGTTAAAGCTTGGTTTCAGAATGATATAAATTGTCATTGATTTCAACTAACTTTATCTTCACTATTTTCTAAAATCAAAAGAATAAAGTATATATTGAAGAATTGGAAAAATTCGCAATAACTTTTAAAGCTTTTTTGGTCTATTTATACCGTCATCAGGTTTTGAGTATGGTTAAATGTTCAAATGTTTTTTGTGCAGCTTTTGAACGAATGACAAAATGTTTTAAACTTTTCCACATAGCAACACGGACAACACCACAGTCGGGGTGAACAGTGTCACAGGAGCGGCTCAAAGCTTCCCGAGCAATCTCAAACACTCTGGAAAAGTTTAAACGTTTTGTATTAAAGTTACCTTGGTGAATGATTCTCCAGAACAATAATTTTTAAGCTAGTTATGCTCTTTACTCCAACTTTAGATCAACAGATAATCAGTTGAGGTAATGTATGAGTCAAATCCAAGGGGATTTGACACATGCTTAGTCCCGGGTAGGCGAGAATTTAACATTTGTTCAGGTACTCACCCCCGGGCTTTTGCACCCGGAAAAAACGTTGCAGCACCTTTTGTACCCCAATAATATGCATCATTATCGTTTGAGAAGGCAGTGTTAGGGCTTCCTTTAATTTGATTTTGTATAACCACGTGAGTTCGGTGAAGTATAAAACACAAGAACAAGTATTTATAAAGATACTCGACACAATAAACTAATGATGTATTTTATAATGCATTAAAGTACCAATATGATAGTAAGGGTTTACACCGGGAATTGAGCAAGCGGTTCTAGAATTCTTCCTCACTGCGTGGTCAAGCTACAAACAAACAGAAACGGCAGAAACGTCAAAAATACTGTGATTTCTGTAAAAAGGGATCGGTACATTTTACGAATGATTTACAATTTTGCCAATAGCTAAATCCCGATAGTAACGAATCTTTTAAAAACATTCTTGAGTTGTAAAATTAAGAATGTACCTATTCGTATTCTTTGGCTTCTTCTTATCTTCAAAGCGATGACTTACATTGTTGCGAAGTGCGTTGAGCTCGTACCCAGACCCTTTGCGGTCGCCAGACGGGAAAATAGATCAACGTAAACGTCCAACTGCTATATAAAAAAAGAGGAAATGACAGTGTTGAACTTCCTCAAATCAATCTGTATTTTGTTGCTTCAGACCGGGGGACAGGGCATTTGACCTCTAAGAAATCCCTAGGGAAGGGGGCATTTAATCGAAGAAAGGCCCTGCATGGTGGGAAATTTGACCAAAAAACAGAAAATGTCAAATAAAGGCCTGAAACTGGTCTCGCTGGACGCTCAGGAAGTGTACCGTTTCCCAGCAAACAAACGGAAAACAACAGTAGAATCTGCGTCCAAACGAACGTAAACATGGCTGCCTGAACAT
>JAOBRG010343469.1:0-27874 GCA_027574985.1 Umimayanthus nakama | reverse complement strand
TATTATTATTATTATTAATACCGCCTCGGTAAAGACACGACATCCTCCCTGGTAAAGCCTCATTATCCTACTTGATAAACATGGAATCCTCGACGAGACAAACATAATTTCCAACCTAGTATAAGGTATACCAGGTATAAGCATAGTATCCTAAGTGGTTTTAAGGTAGTATCCTACCTTGTATAAACATAGTATACTACCTGTTATAAACATAGTATCCTAACTGGTGTAAACAAAGAAACCTACCTCGTATAAACCTAGTATCCGGCCTGGTGTAAACCTATTATCCCACTTGGTATAAACCTGGTATCCTATCTGGTATAAACCTAGTATCCTACCTGTTATAAAGATAGTGTCCTAACTGGTACAAGCCTAGTACCCTACCTGTTATAAACCTAGTATCCTTACTGGTATAAACAAGGAAACCTACCTGGAATACACTTAGTATCCTACCTTGTGTGAACCTTGTATCCTACCTGGTATAAACCTAGTATTCTACCCGGTATAAACCTAGTATTCTACCTGGTGTAAACCTAGTATCCTACCTGGTACAAACTTAGTATCCCATGCACCTGCCGTATATACATAATATTTTACCTTTTATATGCACAGTATCCTAAGTGGTTTAAAGGTAGTATCCTACCTTGTATAAACATAGTATACTACCTGTTTAAGCAAAGTTTCTTACCTGGTAGAAAACCTAGTATCCTACCTGTTAAAAACAAAGTGTCCTAACTAGTATATGTAAACACAAAGAAACCTACCTGGTATTAAGCTAGTTACCCTACCTGGTGTAAACCTAGTATCCTACCTGGTATAAACCTAGTATCCTTCCTGGTATAAACCTAGTATCCTACCAGGTATAAACCTAGTATCCTATCTGGCGTAAACCTAGAATCCTACCTGGTATAAACCTGGTATCCTACCTGGTATAAACCTAGTATCATACCTGGTACATCGTGTAAGGAGGAAAATGAAGAGCAGCAGTAGCAGGATAAATCCCCCAGCGCCGGCTGTGACTGCGATTACGAACGACTTTCGGGACATTTTCTGACCGTCATCATCTGTCTTCGCCTCCGCTTCCGGTAAATCATCTGAACAGAAAAACAAAGTTCAGGTTCATTAGATAGTCGCATAGAAATAGAAATTATTAGTCAATCATGTTTTTCTATGATTTCATCGAATCTGAATTCGTTTAACACACAAACCGCAATAGTAGTTTATTTTTCAACGCTCGATAACAACTACATCTTTTATCGCAGTTTATTTTGTTGATAAAACACAAGTTCAAAGACAGCATGGGAAACCTCCATAAGAGTGTTTGGGTATATTGTTTGTCAAGCAGGAGCCTAAATTTTAGCTAACTTAATGAAAATGTGCTTTTCTGAAGCCGAATTTTCACCATGCTTAGCAAAGCATAAGTTGATTAGCTTTGTGGGTTACAGCAAAACAATCTGTTATGTACAATAAGTGTAGCCACGAGTTACTGCTCCACGTGATTAACCACGCCTTTATTAGTTGCCACGCCTACTGGAGACACTCTACCGTTGATAATTAGAACAAACAGCCCAACTCTGTCAATTTTATCATTTCATAACTTTTTGTCTTTTGCATTTTTTCAGTAGCAACTTTTGGAAGTTCGTTCAATTTTACCTTATTTGTTTAAAATACTGCGGCAACTGTGATTTTTGCTCTATTTTATATAAAATTTTTGTGTTTTTATTTGTTGATAAGTGGCTGGCGCACAGCTGTGCGTGCTAAGTGCAGATTGTAACAGATAACGTCAGTCAAATGCCTCTTTGCTCATGATTTTTTTTTTGCGCCAGGAACGGCTGCCAGTCAAGATGCTAACATCAGTTTATTCTAAAATATGGGGAAGGAAAGAGGGAGCTGGGAAGGGCAGGGATAAGGCCCGCCAGATATTATCTTGTCAATAAAATAACTTACAGGTATACTCGTTTCTTCTCATCACTTCCTCAATTCAGTGCACAGACACATACAGAATTTGATCGTTGGACCAGAAACGGTTTTACCTAAATACAGCGTATTAAGAATATTTATTTAGTGCGCATTCAATACCACAAGCACTGAAACCGAAAGAATGCTGCGTCTACATTTTGTAGCTTTTTCGGTATTAAGTAACGCCTCTTTAGAATGGTAACCCTAACAGTTCAAAGAAACCCATTTTGTCAAAGCAGGTCGAAGAGATGACGTCACTTCGCACGCCGCCCCGTGTGGTCTATTTCCGCATTGACATAAGACTATTTTGATATCACATGACAAGGTCGTGTCCTTTGTTTCTCGCTAAACGCACTTATTCCAAAGCCAGGGTTTAGTGGAAGAAGGAAGGCAGCGCATCTTCTCCAGGAAGATCTGCTGACAGTCATGAACGGGGACTCACACAGGGCAGACGTGTAAAAGCTTGGTCACATCGACCGCTTGGACGAAAAAGGAAGAAAAATAATAGAAAAATTTACTCAACGAAAGATTAAATTGAATCCAAACTAAAAAGGAAGTGATAAAAAGAACTGAGCTTAGGAGCCATGGTCCTGAAAAAAGACCTTGAGAGACTGGGCACAAGCCCTGTGTAGCCCCGCTCAATGACAGTCTGACAGGTTGAGAACAATGATAGTAAACTACAGGATCCCGGGTACAAAATCGTACCTGACGGGGTTGAACTTGACATGTCCGTGGGACTGGGAAACAAACGTGCACTTGTTCCATCTGCCTTCCATTCCCTGAATGATCTGATAGAAATGTTTAACTGGCTCTCCAACGCCGCCTTGTTACCGTTCAGTATAGTTAATAACTTTGCACCGCCCACCACCCTCGTCGTGTTGGTCCCGGATACTACAACGGAGTACATGGCGGCCTCTATGGAACGCGCTTTGTGATCAGTAGCGGAAATACTGAAGAAAACAACTTTGGCATTGAAGGGCTGTCGTCTAACTGGGACATTGGTTGCAAGCGAGGGACCTGCCGTTGAGCTGGACAGTCTTAGTATGGAGTTTGAGGAAGGACGTGCTACAATTTTAATCTGTGGTTTCTGGTCGAGTTTAACTCTTGCCAGCATTTGGTGCTTTTCCGAGTGTTTTTCTACCTTTAGTTGTGGTGAGCTTTTGATCAACTCAGAGTTGATACCTCGCCTAAATTTGCTCAGTGTGTCGGCCACTTCTGACAAACCGCATTCCCGCACAACTTTACACTCGCGTGTAATAATACGCGATATTGCCCGAATCGTCGCGTCCTCTAGCGTTATGAACTTCGTCACACTGATATCGGCAATTTCCATAACTATGCCTTGTTTTAGTCGTTTTGGACTGATAGCTTTAGTACAGCACTTTTCTCTCGATTTACTAATTGCATGACAGTTATAGCATATACATGCCTCACCGGTACCCCCACCGCAGGACAACGGCCTCGCAGTGGTGGGAGGGACGGGAGGGACAGCAGTTTGTGTTAGACTGTTGGTAAGATGCCTCGTAGTTGGTGACTTGTTAGTGATGTCAGGACCTGTTGGGGCAGAAGATAACGATAACGCTTCATCGTAAGGAACTTTAGAAGGAGAAGTGATACCTTCATGAACAGACATAGGGAAGCTCGATAGAACAGAAGGTTTGGATTTTTCATGAGAGGGATACAAATGAGACGGTGTTGGCTGTAAAGCAAGAGTGGCTGTTCTTGATGTTCGAGTGACATGAACTTCGGGAGAGGGAAAAAGATTGGGAAGAGAAGGGCTCGACTTGATCCCAACATTACTGTGCACGCTGGACGCGATGTCAGCTTTCCCACTTGACACGCTACTAGTAACAGTTCTGCTGCTCGTCCGAGACACTTGATTCGATGACAAGCCGTAAGAGTCTCTTGATTTTAAACCCTGCTTCGAATTCACAGAGGATTTGTATAGAGCGTGGCTCACTTTAATTGTGTTGGAAGTCTTTTGCCCTGAATCTTTTCCAGACTTTTTCAGTTTTGTGGCTAAATTTGTTTGAAGGTGAAAACCTTTCGATTTGGAACTAATTCGTATAGCGCCAGCTCCAGACCCCGAAGAAGTACTCAGTCCAGATTCTTTGCTTTTGTGCACCGAGGCCGCTTCGTTTGTTCGTGTAGCCACATGCGGTTGAGAAAGCTCGTTAGCGTCGGGCAAAGTGACTTTTAGCGACGGTTTTAGTGTTGATACCGTCTTCCCATGGCCGCTCTTGACTGGAGTCGAAGTGACGAGGAATATTCGCGAAGCCAGCGTGGATTGTCTCACATTTGAGGGCTCTCCGCCTACGAGGTCACAAAATTTAACAGACACAAGAAGAATAAATAACGTTGCCATCAGAAAATCAGTGTGGTTTAAGAGTTATTTCCAAGCTGTATCAAAATGGAAGAAACGTCGCTTTTTAACGAGTGGTCGTTATAGATGATATCCACAAGGCTGCAGTGCTCGGACATGTGATGGAGTGCGAGTGCAAGTGCGAGTGCAATGCAGAATATTTTAACAGACAAAATATATTCTTTCATATTTCATTGAGGGTCCAAACGTGTCCGTGGTGAGCCCAGTTTATCTTTCAGCTTGGCCAAATGCCAATAAATAGGCCACTAATCGCCATTTTCAAGCCTGGCAAACACCGGAAGATAAACAGTGGCCTTCCAGTATTAGCCGCAAAACAGGTGCTCTCCTCGCGATAGCCAATCAACTGCCACGCTGAGAAAAAGCTTTTTAAATGCAATTACTAAAATTTAAAATAGATATTAATTTCCATACTACGTTCGACGTCTTGATGAAATATCTTTTAAAATATCATCGTTTTAACTCCGGGAACACCAATAAACACGGCATGTTTTCGATTGCGCAGAAGATAATCCGTGTTATTTATTACATAACACAAAAACCTCTCGGAAAGAATTGTAGTAAGTTTTAATTATTTTGCTTTTTAGAATGTATTCGTAATTCGTGTGCGAAAATTAAATTTTAATGCTTTATTTTCCGATAGCCGAGAAAAGCCATTTCAAAACTCAAAATTCAAGTCTGAACATATAGTTTAACATCAAAAATTATTTATATGCTAAAAATGCAGTTTTTGAAAGTGATAAGCACAAAATTAACTTTCTTTATGTTGTTAAAAAATTCAATTTAGACTTAGCTACAATGTTATTAGTTCATCCACAGGAAACACGCACAATTTTTTTCTTTCTCGTCAGAGTTAAGCGAATTTACGGCAACAGACTGATAGCTTAAAGCAAAGACGAATTGTTTTAATTACGAGTTGCAGTTTAAAATTAAACTTAATTGGATTTCTATGAAAAGGGAACTTGTGAAAACCAAAATTAGAGTATATTTTTCTATGATAGTTCTTTTGCTGTTTTGCAATATTTCTTGTGTTTGTTATTATGATCTATTAGTGGGGTATCATAAAATGGTAGTTCACGGGACTGTACCAAAGATGGAACTCTTCAAAGAACCTGCTTAAACTATGCTCGAATCTCCTCTCTTAGGCACCAAAAGTCTTGAACATATGGTTATGTTTGATTTCGTTACTATTGGTGAAGTACGCTTTGTCGGGTTTGCGCAGCATGATGTATGTATATATGGAAGATAACTTTTTTTTAAAGTTTTCAGCTCTTATGGAATGTTTTATTGCATACAAGAAGAACGGGTTCAAAGACAAAAACATTTCATGTCAAAGTATTATATATAAACATGTCCGAGGACCATAAATGAAGCGTGTTTGGTTCAAAGAACTCTATTATCCTTGTCAGCCGCTAGTTGTAAAGGAAGCCGAAACTAGCGGCTTTCGTAAAAGACTTAGTTGTTCGACGACAAATGTTTGACATTGTTGTTTTATCCACAAGGGGCAAGTTCTATTTTTAATTACCCTCGTGCCTGTTATTTGATAAAATCTATAGTAACAAAAAACAACTTTATCTTTTGCAAACATTACTGCATATTTCATCAAAAAGATTAATAACACAGCTCTGTAGGCGCTACAAAAAACTTTTGTCTAATTCAAAATTATTTTTTGGTTCCCCCAAAATGTTGATCTTTTTCTAGTTAAACCTTTCCCTGAATCTCTTCTTAGTTGAAAAAGATTTCAACTCCACTTCTAATCTCTGTCGAGTTGTAAATTTTATCTGTTTGTTAACAATTGCAACTAAAAATCCTCAGTATTAAAGGTTATAAGCAGGATTATAAGAGAGAGAGAGAGAAGAGAGAGAGAGAGAGAGAGAGAGAGAGAGTTGTATGTAAACATATATTCATACAGTTCACCAAGGTAGTTACTTGATTATCCAGTTTTTAGAAGAAATGCTCTATTAGTTCTCATACTTGTGGAAGCACCTTTCCTCTTCTTAATTAAATATGAGCTGTTTGCACAAAGTTCAATATAACTTCAGCTCTAAATTAAGAAAACAGTTGGCCGGGCAATTTAAAGGTGCGTCTTTTATTTAAAATATATATATTTATATATTTACCGCATTTTCAATCATAAGCCTGCCATGAAGGTACATTATTGACAAAAAATTGAAAGTTTCAACAAACACGCGTGAGGTCACTATTCTTGTCCTTTTTTATTTAGCTACGGTCTTAATTAAGCCAAGACTTTGAAGAGTCCAGAAAATATTCCCATTCATTGAAATGCAAACATCCTGCTAAGCAGTTTTCTTAAACCTAAAGATTGCACACAAAAAATGCGGTTAAAAACTTCATTCAAAAGTTTGCAAACTCAGGTGAACAGCAGCATAAAATCATTAAAAAGGTGCATGTAAAAAAGTAACGATGATTACTGATAGAAAAAACTAAGTTGTGTCATAGTTTGTGTGTTGATTTTACCCTTCGAAGATTGTTTCCATTCGTTTTCTACCGATTAACTGCCACGAAAGTTTTCTTAAGACAGCTCTTTTTCAAGTTGATTTTAAGCCAAATTTAAAACTAAGACTAAATTACAATGCTCTCAATCTTATTAGTTCATAACATTTGTAGAACTCCACACACGGTTTTGCCTGAGTTTGTTTGATTGAACTAACTGGAGATAACATCAATTACAATCTCAATGGAGAGAAACGTGTGGTTGAGATAAGTTTAATTTGTTCGTTTCTGTTCTTTCACGCTATATTTAAAGTCACGATCTACGTCATAAAATGACCAAGTGAATTATCCAGCTAAAAATGTTCAGTCAAGACCAATTGCAGTTGAAATAGCTTGAGTAAAAACGACATGTCTTAATACATCTACTCCGTTCAATCATAATCGGCTTTTTACTGGAGACTGAAAACTGGCTCGTCACTTAGTGATGGAACACATCAGTTCAGTTCTGAATCTCCTTCCCCTGCACGTAAAACAGTTTGAAAGGTTTTCGGCTTTGTATTATTCTTCTTACGTTTGTTATTGGGTACGCTTGAAACCGAGCTAACAAACCTTGATAGCTATTTTTAGTTTTGTCTAGATGATGGATCTGCTTAAAGGTTTGATTTAATCTTTAGAGGCTTATTAGAAAAACGATAAAACCCTTGTTTAGCTGTCTTTTGTCTTGTTATGCCGCATATTTCATACCATAACTTCACCGCTTAAGTATCGTCTTGGAATTGCACTGACAATGAACGTTTAAGTTAAAAATATTAAGGTTTCCTTCCAAATTGTTATACGTTTTACAGTCGGTGTTTAGTTTTCTGACTGAGCTCCAGTATCATGAACTAACTCGGTCAAATAAAAATTCGGAGTTGCGTTAGTTTGACTTCTTACAAAGACAAAGTTAAAACAAAGCAAAACAGTTTCGATGTTATCTTACCTTATCTGCTGGCACAGAGCTGCCGGCCAGGCACTGCCGGAATGAGGAAGTACTCATAATGATCGTTTCCACTGCTTTTACTTAAAAAATGTGGCAAACCGAACACGAAACTATAAATGACGATATACTAAAAACTATCTGGAGACGTTTGACCAAGCTCATCGGTTCTTTATCAGCTTCGTTTATGAAGGCTATGCTTCTAATATAAAAAGAGAAAAACGATTTTGGAGACGGGAAGAACTATTACACACAGTTTATGAATGTCGGTTGACTCTGATTTCACACAAATACTTATGTTTTAACCTCGTTTGGGGGTATACAAAGGCGAGTCTTTACGGTGTTGTTCCGAACCATAAATAACAATTTTAGTCTGCTGTGTTTTTTAATACGCATGAATAGAAATAAAGACAGAACAAGAGAGTGAGGGTGCGATAAGACGCGGGTAAAGCATGGCTTTAAGCTTCCTTTGAAATAAACTAAAACCGGTCTAATAATAATATGAAAAGTTAGAACGAGCTGGATTAACATGATTAACGGCAGCCGCGGATACAAACTACGCGATACACGTGGTTTTACTAAATTTATAAGGCGTCTTAAGACCGGCGCACTTGAGAGGAAACGGCTTAACAAAAAGTCTCGCGAGGCCGTTAACTCAGCTGTTTCCTTTGGTGTGAGCGTAAATTTTGGTTGAATTTGTGGTAATTCATTTGAGCTAAACATATCAGTCTAAAGTTTTTTGCTGGTGTTTTAGTGCTTGATGAAACCTCCAAGATTCGACAAAGTTTTTAATAAGCAAATAGATAACACAAACGTCACGAATACGGAACAAATTAATCAGTTTAAATGAATAGTTTGCCGGTCCACGCCGATTTCTACCTCGCATATTGGAAAATTAATAACCCAAATCACACAACAGCAGAAACTAGTTTGGCTCAAATCTGCCCGTTCCGCCGGGGTTATCTTAGGCATGTAACATAAAAGTGAGTCCTAAATTCTCGGAGATATAAACCACACAGATCGCGACAGGGCTCGCTATTTTCTTTTTTTTCAGTCAAATCCGGCTTAAGTTAAAGACTGGAAACAATATTTTGACTACAGCCTAGCAAGATAAAGTTTTGTTTATTTTTTCTGTTAGTATTTCGTTTCTTTGCCTTGCTTTATCATTAAAACTCAATCTGAAGTGTTTACAAACAGAAAAAAGCAATTGAAATCTTGAAAGTTGTCCTAATTGCGAGGCACGTTGAGTTTATTGTCCACTTATCATGGCACGACATGAGGTACTGTTAAAGACGCCACATCACAGAAAAGTTATTAAAGTATTTACAGCTTACATGTAGTGTCATATCTCAAAATATCGCACACTGAGGGGGTTTATCTGAAGAAATTATACGCGGCCCCGTCGTTTCGGCTATTGGTTTATCTGTACAAATACTCCTAATGTTTTAAACGCTCACTAATCTGTTCTAGATTTTAATGGTTTTTCTTATCAAAACTGATGTGTTTGAACCTGAAATATCTATTACCTCTTCTTCAGTTTCACACGCACGTTTTCTAGTTTCAAAAACATTTCCAACTGTTTAATTAAATGCAATCTCACCTACACGAACAAGCTAAGTTCTTCTTTTAAAATTCCAATGAAGTAGCCGTCAGGCTTACAAGCCCGTTAGTACATATATTGTACAGTAACATTCTAGTCGTGGTCAATGGTGGCTAAACCTGTGTCAAACTCTATCTAAAGCAGGCACAGTTTGTGGTTAGAATATAGAAAGCATATGAACTATATGTACATGACTTGGACAGGTTAACGAAGTTTAATAAAGTGTAAGCAATTTCCTGTTTGTTTTTACCGCCTTTTCTAAACCTTTTAAGACAAGTTTTCAACTCAAGTCCAGTGAGAAAGAGAGGAATGTTTTAACTGAGGAAGGCGTTTAGGTTTTCCCAGCTTTGATAAAGTCAAAACTCTACTTGAAGAGTATGGTTAGCTGATCAAAAAATAAAACGGTTAAGAACACTAAAAGCAAATTAGCCTTTGTATAAAAGAGGTTTATCTATCTTTTGAGTAGTTTTTGAGAACTTCACAATTTAGTCGTTTTATTGAGGCAACTGACCAACATTTCACGTAACCGTTTTTTTATCTTTTAAACTTACTTCTAATACATTTATAAGCATGTACAAATCTGATAAGACGGAAAACAAAACATTTTTTCAGAAAATGCAAGTGTCGCTTAATCGACTGCTATGATTCTTCTGAAAGTGTTTTCTTTGAGTTTTTAGTAAAGTACTAGTTAGTAAGTTCTCGTACTGACCACAATGCCTAGTCTGCTCTTATGAACGTAGTGTGTCTATGAGAAGTCAGAGTTGTGAATTAAGGATATGGCATTTTTAGCATAAGGCCGATGAGACAACTGGGACTTGCAAAGATCTGTTATTCGGGGCTAGCTTTTTAGTTTAAAGTCATTGTAGAATGAAACTGAGACAATCAATAACATCATGCAAAAGGCGGAAGTAACATTATGTTTTGTGATTGAAGTGGAATGTTAACAATCGGGAGAAGTTTCCTGACTTTCTGAAATAATCTATTCAACAGCAACAACAAAAACCTGAACAAAAGTATTGACAGGACTAAAACACTGATAAATCCATAGCTTCATATATAACTAAACTACTTGTGTTTCTCGCCTTACTAGCAACGGTATATTGATTTTTTTTTTACTTTTAAGTGGGTTTTAAAAACCTTCAATAGTGCTGAACCTTTACGTCAGTAAGTAAAACCACGAAGATCCAAAAACTATGAACAAAATAGGAAAAAATTACTAAATAAGTGTGCTTGATGAACCAGTTTTGACTTTTTTTACTTTACTATAGTACATTCATTTTGCATATGAAAAGCAAAGGTTAACCATAACTTTCAGTTAAAATTATATCAGAGTTCATCAGTTCAGTAGTGCCTCGTGTTTCACTGAGTTAGTAAGCGGCCAAGTACAGTGTATTCTTATTGGATAAAACCATTGAAACAAACATTTTAATGCACAGGTTTCAAAAGCACTACCGGCTACACTAAGCTAAATCCCAGCTCCGCTTACCTCAACCGTAAATGCGCCATTTAAAATCACGAATGAAACCAAAAAGATCAGTTTTCTTGATTTATAAAAGGATGTAGTTTGATGAATCAGTTGCAAAGAATAAGGTCTGGTTTTCACGAGCGACGCAGAAAAAAGCGCAAAAAAAATGTGCAAGAATCACTCGCTTCTTCCTCCGACATCTTGTTTGCTCGTGCAGGTTAGACTCCAATGTAACCTTTAAACGAGTGCTTTTATTGGTTGAATCAGTAAAATCAGCCCGGCCTCAAAAAAATTTTTGTACTTGCTTCGTGTTCTGTTTTCACAAGGAAGCAGGCACAAGAAAAAGGAAAAGTTATGCTGTTTACACCTGGTTCACTCGGCTATTTGTTTTTGCATCGTTGACTTCGCGAAAACCAAGCTTGCCTGATTGTTTTAAAAACTTGCTAGTCAACTGGAATTCTATGAAGAAAAAAAACCGCACTTAAAATATGTGCAATTATATACTTAGCACTCATACTATGTTTTGAATAAAAATCAGAAAACACATTTTTGTGAAATGTTGTTTATTGAATGCTTTTGAAAGTAACTAAATATCACTTCGAAGTTTGAAATCTCTTTCAACAATTTCTTTGTTGCAGGAAGTGTGCTATTGAAAACATACTATGTCAACATTTCTTGAGCCGATTATGTTATAGCCTATTTAACCAGTTTGTATCAACAGGAATCGGAGTATATCAGTTTTGTCTGAACTGGAGCCATTTTTAATGTTAGAGTAGGAGTTAAAGTGAGCATGCGCCTAGAATTGGTGCGGGTTAGCATGTGAGTCGGTGGGTTATGACAGTGAAACGTGCGTGACTTTATGCTGTGCATACAAGATATTACTGGTTAATTGTGTGTGTGTCGGGGGGGGAGAAGAAGAACACACCAATAGTAAGTTCATACACATCAAGCGCAGTTCCAGACAAGTTTTACGGATGAGTTTTTTCACAAGATTTTGTGGTTTGCCACAAACGTGTTCCTCAATGTTCAACTTAACGAACATGAATGAATAGAACTTATTACTGGATCCGCGCCTGAAATGGCTAAACACTGCGGAAAGCAAGCCGCGAAACTTGCTTGTACGGGTACAGGAACTGCATAACTTACTGCAAAATTTGCAGGCCTTCGGGCATTGGCTTTCCATGAACTTCCAATTGGACTTGCAATAACCAGTCTGAGATGCATAAACCAGGCACTTTGGGAAACGGTTTTTACATTCAGCGATGGGCTTTGCTGAAGACAGAAAAAATGTGTATTTCAGTATACGTAAACAGTTTATATTTCCTTGGCGGTCTAAATTCATAGCAGTCATTGCCAAACAAACAATTTTAATCATTCTTTCGTTGTCGACAAGTCGCTTATATCTGCCCAAATTGCTTCCTTTAACTTTATACATACATACCTCCTTTCACTACTACGTCATACCTTCTTTATTTTTTTCATCTTCAAACAGTCAAAGATATCCAGTCCTATTTCCATAAATGTTGGATGATTTTACAAGTGGCCTTAACAGTCGATTTGGCCAAAATAGATTCTTTTTTGAATTTTGGAAACTTTTATAACAAAATTGCTCCTGGTTAAGCTTTGCGCAACGATCTTTACTGACCAAACTAATTAGTCAGATATTGGCTTTACATCCATGAAGTTTTGCATTTGTTCACGTCGATCATATTTTTTTATTGAACAACTTGTGTGCATTAATTAATGTAGTGAATACAACAAAAATATATATCAACGAATAATCTAGCGGTAAGAAAAAATAGCTTTTTAATTGATCTATGGAGAGACTTTTTGAAATAATCGGGTAATGATTAAACAAGTACGCGAAATTTTTTCATTTGGATGAGTTTTATAACTTTATTTACTCAGGAGAAGGGCTGAGGTAGCGTTCAAACGGCGTCAGACTAAACTGTTATTCGGAGTAAACTGATTGCGGTTATTTTCAGTTCCACTAAAACATGAAAGTTAATCCGAGCTATTGTGTTGCGGCACAGTGGCTTACAAAATTCTTCTCAGCTTTTGTTGATCCTCAAGAAAGCACCGGAAGTAAAAAAACTTATTTCGTTGGTCCATTGGATAGCTTCGTGTCCACGTAGTGAACATTTTGATCACATGACGTTGTACCAGTCGTGCTTAAATTGCAACACATTTACGAACTTTGCAGTTGCGCCTCTGCTTCAGTTGTTATCATGTACATGTTTAATAGTTATGAGACGAAGTGAACAACATACTTACAAACTTCACAGTTGCCGCCTGTGCTCTGGTCGAGACACACACACTTGTATTTGTCGTCCAGCTCCCTGCATGTTGCTCCATTGTGACAGGGATTACTCACGCAAGGGTCAGCTGTATTGAAATAATAGAATATACTACTTTTTATCTCTTTGGTTTCTACTACAACGTCTGACTCGAACCCAGTTGTCTGGTATGAGATTTTGTCTCGAGGGAAAATGGTCTGCTTTTCCTAGTAAAACGACTGGGTACGAGTCAGTTCCACTGTATCCAATAACTGAATGTATTGTAGCTGTAAGTAGTGGAAGCAAAATGTGCAGTAGTGCACATGCCTGAGAATGCGTGCACGCCTCTATAGATACGCGCAAGTGAGTTGTGGTCCTGCGTGGCTGACGAGAGACTGATGATCCGCAGCAATTGACATAATTCAACAATGGCAAACCATATCATGTCAATATACGTATAAACGGGCGACTTAATGCCGCTAGTATACAATTATCACCCGAAGTGGAAGTGACTAGCGGTGGATATTTACCCAGACGCGATATCGATAGTTTTAGTGTTTGCCAAATCAGTGAAAAGATAAGGAGAATTTCCGTTTTAAACGCTCTAAAATAGTGAAAAATGCCTTGTATCTGAAAAAGTGCGCGTACCGTTACGCAGAAATGCTAAAAAAAAGTAGATAGCGGTGGATAATTACTTTTTATTGTCCAATCAGAGCGTGGGTAAAGTACTGTTCACTTGTTATAGGCAAAAACTAATTAATGTTATCTACTCTTCGGTTTCAGTATTAACCTAAATTAGATAAGAAACCTAACTTTCGTTGAAACCTCTCGCGAGACTCTCGTCAAATCTGTATCAGTAGGACACTGCAACTACAGTCTCTAAAGCTGGTCCTTTGTTCATAGGAAATCAGAACATCGGTGTTTTTATCTAGTTTGCCGTATGGCTTCGAAATTAGAGATTACTGGACTTGCTTTACAACGCTTGCACCTAAAACATATTGAAAAGTCCATCAGTTGAACGTTTTGCAAAATGCATTAAGGGTTTGTGGTAAAACTGAACCCAAAAGTCTGAAAACTTAAATCTGGTTTCCCTATAGTCTTTTTTGACATAAGAATTGTCTCTATTGCAGAGTTTTTTGTCAATCGAACGAAACGAACACATGGAGCCGGACGCTCTTGCGATTGTTTTATGCGATCCTTACATCAGAAGCGACTTGGTTTTGCAAATACTGAGAACCGTTTTTTATCCTTGCGTCCCGATAGCGTGGCAAAAAATTCTGCAACTGAGACGAACTCACTTCAGAGACGATGATGAGGAACTCAGACTTTAATAAAATCTTGTAAAAGGCCTCAAGAAAGGCTTTGATTGCCCTACTTCATTGTATTTTTAACGCCAACAAACTTCAAGTTTTCAGAAATTCTTTGTGGACAGATTAATGCTAAACACTTCAAGCCGTTAACTAAATCGAATGCGGAGCGGTAATGATAACGTTGAGTGTTTAACAAAGAGTTCAAAAGTGAGAATGAACCGATTAAATCAATTTACCTTTTTAAAACAAAAACATAAATGGTCAGAATAAATGGGTTTTTTTGACAAGCGAATCAAGAATGCTGAACTAGTTTTACAATAATCATGCCCAGTACGTACAAGATACTTGATACCTTGTTTGGCGTTTCACACGTCCTGTAAATACGTCAAATTGTATAAATGGGTGAAGAAAATGTTTAAAGTTTATTATAATTTATAATTAAATTTTTATATTCTAAAATATATTTTTACTCATTTACGCAATCCGCCATGTTTACAGGACGTGTGGCTTGCTAAACAAACCGCTTGTGCGTACTGCGCATGATTGTGAGACTGGCTTGTTTAATAGGAATTTCCTAATACCTGCAAGAGTATGAGTAGGAGACCCTCTACTCTACTAAGCCTTAGGAGTCAACTCTTACCCTAGTAGATTTATTTATAGAACGGCTGTCAAGGAAGGTTTCGCACGCATACAGTTCAAAGACTCAATCAAAACAGATCTAGATAGATTGTATTGTTTACGTCACATTCACCCCGATCAGACGGGTGATGCGCGATATACCAAGTGAGGTGCCATCGTTCATTGTTCCATAGTGACGGTGTCGCAACTCGGGGCTCATTGTCACTTGGTATATCGAACATGACCCGATCAGACGCGCGTTAAATTAAAATGGGAAAGCGACGCAAAAAGCGAAGAAGGTCTTTCTGGTTTAGATGACTTTCCAGAAGAAAGTTCTGATACGGCCGATGTCTCGTCAAGCGAATACAACACATCCTCTGATAGCAAAAGTGAATAAGATAGTTTAATGACATCTATGAGAAGCACAATGAAAACATGATTCTTTCCGCGGGAAAAAGGCCGTTCTAAACATTAAGATACTCGGGAAAGGGTTGACTCAAGAAATAAGTGGCGATAGAGGTTCCTATTGATGGGCTCCTGTAAGTGCAAGCTTTATGTCGCACGCTAAGTTTAGAGGTGCTCACACCTGCTCTTGAATGACAGCACAGTGACGACTTCTTGGTTCTGTAGATAACCGATTCATAGGCCACTCTCACTTCATAATGTGTCAGCTCATGCGTCCATATCACCAGGTGTCCAATCGAGAAGTTACCGTATGAGTCTAGTTTGAACATACTATTGGGTCGGCCCAAGGTGAGTGTCCCTTCGGGACTTCTTAATGGAGTGTACTTTACACTCTTGGGTTTAGTGTTAGTAACAATGAGATCTCCATTTCTGTAGAATTTCAGCCCGTTCTCCAAGTCCCAAGTGACAGACACATGAAACCACGTGTTTCGCGGAAGATAGTCCAATATGATTTCCCACCTCTTGGTCTGTGTTGCAAGTTGAAGGACGAAGTGTTTTTCTCGTTTGGAGAAGAAGAATTGAAAACCTGGTCCGCTCGGGTTGTCAGTGTACCGACCACAGGACATTATGTATTCTCCTGAATATAAATAAACGACATTCAAAAGACTACAATTGTTACTCCTCAGAGTTTAAATAAAGAAACCACATAACCAGATCTAATGAGTATGAGTTTGATCGATAAAGGTTGGTATGGTGTGTTTTTTGCCTGTGGGATATGGTGTTAAGCTGACGTTTCGAGCGTTAGCCCTTGGTCGGAGCAGTCGCTTGCTCGTCAAGGCAGAAAAAAAAAGTTTTTTTCATAACTAGTCTTCTAGTGCAGATCTAATGAAGTTGAGCTCAGTTAAGCAGGACCAAGGAAGAGTCACAAATATTCTAGTTGACAAAACTCTGATCATCATAGCTCCAACATAACGCAAAAAATTTTGAGTTAAGGTGCGCGATTATGGGCAACTACTATTTAACAAGTTTCTAAAATACAAAAAGTGGAACACGTATTTTTGTTGATACCGGTAAAAATTGTAGTGAGATTCTCTATAGGAATTTTGCTGTACATTTTTGAACATGCCAGTCGCCGTAAATTTTAATAATTAACTAAGTCAAAGCAAGGGGCGAACCACTTGATCTTTTTTTTGGGGGGGGGGGGGAGCTTTTTGGTGAGCAGGAATTTTTTTCACGTCCCATAGTGTGCAAGAATTTTTTTTTATACAAAACACTAGCAGGAATTGTTTTTTGTACTACAACATTTCTCTCCCTTGGGAATATGATGCAGGATATTCTTGTTCGTTCATCAGTTGCTGCACGTTTTTTTTTACGAGAACTTGGCTTGCAGGGAATTTTTTTTCAAAAAAAGCCCCCTTTCAATGGTTCGCCCCCAAGAGCTTGTAAAAGCGAGGAAGCAAGCTTAAACGTTACTGAGGCTGGAGGTTACACATTAGGTTTTGAGGCATCGCATTCTGATAATCATGCAGAGTACATGTAATAGCTGTAATAGGCCATGAACCTTTCGCTACGTACGGCTATTGAAATGACGCGCGCCTTGCGAAATCTCTGGGGACGAGGAATTCGGACACTTGAGCCCACGTTCTGATTAATGGGAAATGCCGCATAATCAATCATGGAGCCCTCGCGTTTCAACGAACAGTCCAACCTAGAATTGAACTAGAGTCATTTCAAGGCTAATTATGGTGTTCTCATGGAAAACAGCCGACAGAGGAAACTTAAATGAAGTAAAAGAAAGGTTAGTGAAAAAAATTAACTTTGAGTAAGACTGTTAAATGAAAGTTTGTTTCACCTTTGGTGTAGTTTATCCAGAATGCAAATGACAATCCCTTGGTGCAATGAGTGGGGTCTTTGATACATTTACTACGAATGCCGCTGGCAAGTATATAGTCGTCTTCTCCATCAAGAGATATCACGTGACCAAGCTGGTCAGCAAATGACAAGTGAACTTTGTTGTAGGTTAATGTCCTCGAATGACCTCGTAAATCGAGCAAAGTCTTGTGTTTGGTGAAATTGTTAAGTGGCCAGTAATGAGCAGCAATTTGGTACGGCGGTTCTGGTGAGGAACAGAAAACTTGAATTAGAATAAAGTTAATACTACTTAAGCTTATCCTTCGGTTGTTGTCAATGATAATCCTGAACTCCAAGTCAGATTGATTTAATATTCTTGACCATTTACGTTTGAATTGGTCTTTATTGTAAGTTCGCAATGACAAACCTAAAATAGGTTATATACAGTTTTTAACATAAGCATTGAAATAACTTTTGATATCTCTGTATCACATACAAACTGTTCATTGCCAAGTGTACAATAGGTGTATTAAACAAAATAGTTAAGTATATAATCTTTATTTATTTATTTATTTGTTTACCTTTTTTATTTGTTTGTTTACTTGTTTATTTACTTTTTTATTCATTTATTTATATATTTATCTTATTGACATAATCACCTTGTTTTGAATGCTCTGAACATTTTTTTTCTTGACAATGGATATCGACTCACCGTATAACTATAATAATACACAAATGAAAAATTTATTTTTGTTTATTTATATTTATTTATACACCTTTTACCACACTAATAAAAGAAAGGAAAAAAATGTTTGCAGGAAAATGTGTGGTATGGCTCGCACAACAGAGCTTGGCTCCAAATTAAGTGTGGCCGTAAAAAAATTACAAATACAAATATATTTAAGTTCTAAATGTTTTTGTCCAATAATCCTGACTAAAAGCAGCACGTTGGTGCCAATGTGATGCTGTGTGCTGATTGACATTTAGCGCAAGTAGATTTTCATGAACGACAGTTATTAACATCGAATGAAGAGTTGGTAGCAGATCTATAGCGCTTGTACAGGGTAGATTGAACCAGATGCAACTCAATAAGAACTCAATGCAACTCAATAAGAACTCAAATAACACCTCGTTAAGTGGTCAAATATAATCACCTTTATCTTTATCGCTTTGAAAAATGTTGATTAACTATAACAAGTTCAACGCCAAGCAGGCTTATTAATAAAATCTGAAAAAATATGACTGTTTTCGGGTGGTTCCGGTCTTATGAGATTTATTTTTTATTTATTTATTTATCGCTTTTTGAAAGCGTTCGCTGCGACACATTCAGCGGCGCCTGCTTCTCAGAAAAAAAATCAAAGAAATAGTTGCCGGTGCAATAAAAAGCTTTTTTTTCCTTTAGAATTTAACTGTGACAGGAACCAGAAAACAAAAGTCAAATGAACGTTTGAAAAGAGCTGTAATAAATAGGTCACTCTTTACGTACAATCGACATTATTCATTCTTGGTCAAATCATGAAGTTTAGTGATTTCTGTTTAATAGTTGACACAAAAGCCGATTTTATAGTTTTATTGTTAACTTTATACCTGTGCATTTTTTCTTTTTTCGAATCTTCGAACATTTACACGTAACGAATCGGTTCTATGTATTTTACAGCTGAACTCAAAGTTTTCAGTAATGACAACTGTATTCGAAAAAAATTAACCCTTAACAATGGGTTTAGAAATATGTGTTTACATATTACCTGCATTGTCTCGCAACTTCATCAAAGTTCAATATTTTTATCAAAAGGAAAATATTGAAAATTGGTTGGAAAGTAATAGGCAAGTATAATGACTGTGGCTAATTTTAAAAACTAATAACATACAAGATGACGATTTCTTTTTCTCTTGTGTCGAAACCAGGCAAAAAATACTACTACACACAAAGCCTCATTTTGTAGATCAGTAAGATATAACACAGGTTAACAAAAAATAGTTTAGCAACCATGGCTCTCTATCTGTCTTCCCTCCATTTGCTTAGGCTCCATCAAAACACACGTATCACAAACAAACGGAGTGACCTCTAAAATTAAAAACGTAATTGTTTCTTGAAAAGCAATCAAGTAAAAGACACACAGAGTATATCTCCAACGAAGCTGTATGAACATCAATTTTCCTAAGAATCGAGTTCGAATCCCATAAAATATTTTATGCTCTTTTCTAAACAATTTAGAAACCATGAGTCGTTGCTCCTAAATGGCGTTTGCCTATTTAAAGAAGGTATTAACGTTCGAGAAAATCTCCACTAACCTCGGTAAATTAAGAACCTCTCCGGTCCGATGAAAGGAATTGAAATCAAAGATTCGTTAGGCTCAAACAGCAGCAAGAGGCCAAAGACGAGTTTGTAAGCGTTTCCGTTCGCGTTATTAAAGTTACTTGGGCACATCTTTCATCTACAATGGCGATCGAGGCGGCTTTAGGTGATAAATCAAGTCAACTTTAGCGCACAACAAAATGGCACAAATCTTGCCATGGAAGCAGTTGACCAACTGTTGTGGTCGCGTTGTCGTTTACCCAAGTGCTCATACTTTCAAGTTAAAACTAGCTTGTGTCATAACTTCATTGAGTTGGTATTTGTGCCGAATTCATTTTCAAATTAATGAAAGCGCGGGGGTTATAAATTATTCTCGGGTGACAGCTGTATTTTCCCACTGAGTATTGATGCTTATAATTTATTCATTGTCAATGACAGCGCAGCCTCCTCTCTAAATGCTAATTACCAACAAGACCCATCTTTTATTCAGTTTTCCGGCGAATTGTTCGCTGCTCATGTATAGGAATAGTGAAAGACATATCCTGCAGTTTTATGGGGTGTGTGTATGGTAAAGCCAGTTCTTTTTTTCTTTTGTGGAAGCGTCTGCAAAGGTTTACACATACAGTGTTGATCGCAAAACCCACAAACATGAATTTTCGATATTCAAATAAATTAAATTTGAAACAGGTGAAAGAAGAAGCAATATAATGACGATGTTTAATCAGCTCTTGACTTCTATACCCAATAAACAGACTGAACGAGAAAACCAATGACTCGAGTTCTTCCGTGATGGCACTTTTCACAACGAGCCACGAATACTTCTATCGTTCCTTACAAAAAAAAGTGTTGTATAAGTAATTCTCAATTATCTTTTAATTTTACATTTGCAGAGCACCTCGCTGATTGCGTTTAAAGTCTACTTAATTACTAAAAACAGTTTATAATTATTTTGAAATTGTTTTCTTTTTTATGTATAGTAATGAACAATGAAAATAAAACTACATATACCATCATGTAAGCCGAGCACGCTTTGGCATCAGCTACAAATTGATTTATAGTGATTAAGGACACCCATAGCTTGTAAGCTTGTAATTGTCTTGCAAAGATTCCATGGAATATTGAGCTAAGAGTGTCATCGTAACCCATACACTAAAACCAGTTGCCCCCCAAGATCAAGATCAACTTCGCATGCACCTTCATCAATTAAAATCGCAGCATGTTTAACAAGTTTAAAAATGAAAAAGCTAGGTGATTGCTCAAAGAAAAACTATCCAAGCCTGTTTCGTTAACTAAATCAGTGTTAGTTTTGTACAGCGAGAAGGGTGGTGATTTGAAGGACCGCAGGCAACAGATGAGATCAGGAGGCGAGGGTTCTGAAACCACAAAACTGTATAATTACTTACAGATCAAGAAACAACAACAGCCTACTTCAATTTTATTTGTCGTTGAGCCACCGTGATTTTTCTGATTAAGTCTTAGATAAAACTTTGTTTCTAAGACGGAAAAGATATCGTCAAACATAAATTGAATAATGAAATGAATATATATCTTAATGCCGCTAGGATTAATTGGGTACACTCAGTTTAATTGCATTTAATTCTACAAGTTTTTTTAAATGGATGAGCTGTTAATAGGTATTTTTTAGATCGTTAGAAAGAGAACACAGAGTGAGTTGGCCATCGAAAAATGATAAGTCTATTTCTGGGATTGCCCTGTGTAAACAAAAACAAGTAATATATTTTTAAAAGAGTGATCTTAAGGAAAGGGTATATCCGCACAAAAGTAACGCGTCTGCCTAAAACCTGTTTGTTTTCGTTTTATCGATGTGTGTTGGAAAAAAAGAAATCTTAAGGTAGCATAGGCTGGCGACAACTAGTTACAAACGATGTAACGTAGAGTTTAACTGGGAAATTTTCACTCATGGACAACATCTCCAGCTCAATTCACATTAGGTGTGTGGCCCAAACATTTAGATATCCCGCGTATACCCAGTTCACAGGCGTTGGAGGTGGTCTGCTCTTTCACGAGATTCAAATGCAGTTCCTTGTTCTTTTATAGAGATAAACATCCCTTCAGTTCCTAGCCTCAGCATAAGGTATGGCTCCGTTAAGTTTCGGCATTTTTTAGCTCAACTTAAAGAGAAAAATGCTGTCAAACAAAGGAGTTGTACTATCAGTATAAATGCTGCAGTTCAGTGTTCTATGATATTGCAACAGCTGTTCGGACAGGATGTTCTCAGTAGTTTCTGCTTGTATTTTTGTTTATTTATCGGAATAGTCATACAGTGCAATCTGTGACTTATTCTTGAAGCAGCAGGACGCGAAAATGAAATTTCGCATGAAATCCGCAAGACATGCGTTTTTCGACTAGAATTCACACGTAACTTTAAGTGAGTTTATGAATCTTGTTACTTTTACCGATTTAAACGAATCAGGTTTGATAAAAATATCTCAGTTTCTAAACGGCCAAGTGCTTTTCAGTGAATAATTCATTACATTTACCCTGATTCCTATCTCTTCCAGTTTATGTAGATCAGAGGACTAAAAAATCGGAGAAAAACACTTTGCTTTCAAATATATTACTTACCGCATAAATATTTCATAACTATAAGGTTATTCAACTTTAAAGTTGTATAACAGATCAAAACAACAAGGAGTGTTAGTTTTGTTATTTATAGACGATAAAAATAGAAGAGAAAAATATTAGTTATTTTTTTTAAAATTCACATACTCAATGGATATTTAGTTTGCAAGGAAATCAATGTCGCACATCAACCTATAAACAGCGCGAATTTTTATGATGATATTGTTTTTGTAAGGTCAGGATGTTACGTTTGGGAGGATTCAAAGACAAATTTTCTTATATCAGGTTGCGAGCTAAAATATTTTCAAAAATGTTTTCGCCATCGTTTCTTGGTCTTTAAGTATCTTTTAAACACAGACTCGGTGCAAAAGGTATTATATTATGCGCTAGATACAAACGCTTTATATGTTTTAAAATTCAGAAAATATTTTTTGCATTTTTCACCGCCGGACTGATGCCGAGCAATTCTTACCAAATATTAAGATTTACTCTGAATTTCAGCTTCTAGTACTGTATTTATCAATGAAAAACATCACAGAATCAAACGACTTGGCATCCATCATCCATTAAACAAAGTACAATATAAAATCAGTTGAGCAAAATCCGTCTGTCTCGTTTGAAGCCCATCGCACACGATCAATGCCGGTTTTTTTTTATCACCGACAAAAAATCGGCGAGTTTAGGGAGGTTCTCGACAGACCACAATCATTTCTTAAAGGAGGAAATTTAAACACGTTTGGTTTTCAGACGTCCTAACGAAACTTTTTGTAACTGTGTGGTTGGCTCCGAAAATTTATCGTAAGGAAATCGGTGGTAGTGTTGCTAAAAAATCCTTGAGCTATCTGAACGCGTGTGAGTAACATTCACTTAAAATCGGCTACATGTAGTGTGCGATAGTTATGTCACTTGTCATCATTAATGACTCAACAATCTGAAATACCTTATAACATTTCATATGTTCTAAAAGCTTTGTTTTTTAGATTCTTCCTGCACTGAAGGTCCTGTTACACGAGGCAACGACAACGAAACATTGCCATAGAACTCTTGTTGCGACTCGCAACACCATCAACTCGTTCTTTGTCTACAATAAGTTAACAGCTTTTCGCAAAATAAAAGCAAATTGATTGTGTGTCGTTTTTTTGCTCTATTATGATTGGCTCTTTCTCCATAATTGCGACTTGTCCCGGGCGAGCACGCTGGTCTTGCCGTCCCGTGCACGGTCGTGATGGTGTGGCTGGTTTTCTGTATCATTCTACACCATTTTATGAATTTCTATTTATGATTTATAAAACAATAATTTCGCTTATACAAGTGTCGCAACTTTTCGCTGCGTTGCAAATTATAGAGATTTATAGAGACGCGCAATTTATTCTGTTTCTTGCTTCGCAATATGCGTTGCAGGTTGCAGAGAAAGTTGCTTCGTGTAACATGGCCTTGAATCGAAGATCCAATTTTGACCAATGTTTGATTGCACAGTCTTTCAAAAGCTCGCCGGCAAAGTGTATTAACGATACGAAAACATTAAAAGTTATAAGTAATTCAAGGAACATTCTTCCACAAATTCTGCGATACAGTACAGTTGATTTAATTTATACTAAAACAGTGGGGTTTTTTGTTGGCTGAAAAAATATGCAAAAAGCCATCATAATGCATAGATCCTTGACAAATCAAATCGTTTAAAATGTATACTTCAAGAACTGTATTAAAACACGTTTTGAAAGCAACAGTTCTGTATGGCTACAAGTATAAACCTCTGAACTTTGCCAGCTTAATGAAATATTTAGATGTTAGAAAAATCAGAACAATGTATTGAAGCACGTATTTTGATATCCAGTGCCTCGTTAGCTGTTACACGACAGTCTGTTGGCCGGGATCCCTTATCAAGGCGTGCCCAACACAAGACTACCAGTAATAACCAGTCTTGTCATTAATTATTTCACTTTCCCATTAACTTTAGTTTCTTTTTCTTATTCTTACTTCTTACCACATGTCCCCTTTTTCTCCACTTTTATCCATTTTCCTGTTCTGCAGGAATCGAGCTTCATGGCGCACTTATTTTCGTAGGATTTTCCGTTATTGCCACATACGGGTTCGTAGCGAAGATTGCATTTTGTGGGACACTCGCATTCTGCGAACCCTTCATCTTCACGCATCACGCAGTGCGCATAGTACAAGCATTCAAGGACGTCACACGAAGTTCCTGCATGTGTCAAAACGGGGAAAACTGAGTGCGAGCAATAGCAAAAGCACTAGTCTCCTTTTCATCTTTTGATAAGAACTGCCTGTTTGTCGATTTGACTGAACTTTACTGGTTGTTCTAAGCTCCACTGTCTGATGATTTTAATATTCTTCCTTTCTTTCGCTTTGGAGAAGTTTAGTGGTTGTTCTTCGTTTACCCAATGAACGTCATATAAACAAGACTGACTTGAACTCGTTTTCTGTATACTCTGAGTCATTACCCGTAAAAATGTGAATTTTGTTCTGCTTTCAAGTTCTCACAATATTACGTTGCATTCCTCATTTTTTCATCCTAGGAATATCTAAAAGAAACTTAATAAAAAAATTCCGTCGGTGCATGGGCCTATTAAAGAGTGAGTTGTTTTCAAAATTTCACGATATTAATGTAGTGTCACTTTTTCCATTTTCAAACCAAGTTAAGAATTACGCGTAAAGCCTTTCTCAGTGTTAGCCAGAGGAATATTCTTGGCACGTACTTAAGTTTTAGGTATTAGTAACTTCGACGTTTTTTTGAGTTGGTTACTAGTGAAAAAAGTGCACAGACGCATTAGAGTAGCTGCTCAACCCTCCCAAAAGGTGCAATAGAAATTACTCAGGTCGATGGTTGGAAATAAGAAGATAATACCCGCGGGAACCCCTAAACGAGTAACAAGGAGTCCCAGAGATATAATATAATATAGAAGTGATAATGACTACTGCAAAGTCGCAATGCGTTTACAACTATTCATGAAACACTATATAATAATTGTCGCAAAAGCAATAAGATGTATAGGAACTTGTACAATAATAAAACCAGCTAAAAATGTATATTTTACAACCTTATCCCTGCAACAACGGAAGCGCTGATTTTCTCGTAAAACATTCATGAAGAACACATAACTCCATTTCGCAACTGATGCACAACTGAAGCATTCCGCTCCTAATTCGCAGCCTGATATGTTTTCTTGGCATAACTTTAAATTTTCTTCGTTTTAATCAGCTTCTATGTTGTAATAAAATGATTCTTACTAAAAACAGAGTGTACAATAAAACAAGTTATATTTGTACCTCGACGCATTTCTCTCATAGTTGAATTTGTGTTATTCATAATGGATCTCGAGGTGATCACTTGAGCATTGGGCGCTCCGCGATTATGGAAGTGTGTCTTGTCGGTACATGGTCCAGGGTTTGTCTCACCATCTCCAGACCGTGTGGAGCCCTTGATAGACGTTATCCCTCCGTCGGACTGTGTTGAAACTGAAGTCGGTCCAACTATAAAGGAAAAAGTTAGGTGATTCAGTTTGATAATACAGCGCAGCTCTTGACAATATAATACTACCTAAAACGAAAAAAGTTAATGATAACAATGACAATAATATAGAGGTAATAACAATAACAACAAGAGTTATGATACTTTAGACATTATTAAAGGCGGCCAAAATGTTGACAGTTGATAGTCCCTTTTAAAGTAATTTTTAAGTGCAAGTAAGTAAGGTTTATATCCGGAAACAGAAAGCTAATTAGTGATAGAACTTAACGATTACAAGAAAACATTTCACTAACGTTATAAGCTCCGTATTTGCGACAGATCAAAAAAATGCTTTGTCACAATAGTTGGAATGAACGGAAAGGAAAAAGAGGCCGGTATTAAACTATATTTCATACTAACATGTGAAATGAGTAAAACGAAACCCTGATCAAGCCTTCGACTTTGAGCCATTTTTAGATTTCTTAGAATTGAACAAAGCTCAGAAAGGAATGTGGTACAGCGCTACAAGGTGGGTGCTGGGGCACCGCAGCTGCATTTCAAAAGCAACTTAATTAACTCTTCGAAACAGTAGCTTATTAATAACTACTACCTTCCTGACGAGTCTCCATATAAACAGGAGAAACAAGAAACTCTATACACACAAAACAGGGGAGCGTGAATACCGCTTTCCTTCCATTACTGCTGTTTAACAGCCTAGACTGTCTTTATCACTGAACTGAGCAACGCCGTCACCTGACCGTGTGTGAAATACTCTACCTGTATCAGATAGTGGCTGTTTGGTTGTGCGCTTAGTGACACGAGTGGAACGTTTTGATGTGCCCACTGTTCTGCTTGTGGTAACCACCTTCATAAAGGTAGCGCGCTCCGATGTTACTGTAGCTCGTGCAACCGCGGCAGTGGTTTTCCTTCGCGTCTTTGAGGTGGTTCGAACCGCTCTCTTGATTTCTTCTCCCCGAATAGTGAGGTCTTTTGTCGTTATATCACGTGCAAGAGAGTGTGACGTCACAACAGAAGGGTGGGGTTTCGTGATAGGTGTTTGAGCATGCGTAGTCGAAAGGCCTGTAAAAGAGCCGTAAAAGAATGCAAAGAGTGCAAAAGAAAGATTTAGAAGATAGGTGAAGTAGCAGATCTAGTTGAAACAGACTTATAAAAGTTTCAGTTATATGATGACTAGAAAAGAAAAAGGGGAGCACAAAGACAAGTCCCCCACCACTATACCACCTCATACTACAGCATATAGCTGTATGAAATGCAATGTACTGCGGTGTGAAGTTCATAACTTGTGTGGGCTGATCAACAACATGTCTCTGCAAACTATCGAACATGCGTTCCACGCACGAGCGATTTAAACAAACTGTAACTTGTTTTTAGAAAGAAAGAGGGAGAGTGACAGACAACTAACACCGCTACACGATCCTCACAAGATTTTAATAAGGGACTAACTTGTCATTAGAGAGGAGTTGATAGACCTCCAACACCGCTACGCGGTCCACTTAGGATCTCAACACAGACCAACTTGTCATTAGAGACAACACAGAGTAACTTGGCATTAAAGGGGAGGTGACAGACCACTTTATACGATACAAGAACCAACAACATTTTTAAGGTCAACAATAGTTGATGTGACCTGCTTAATGCCTTCGTCAGGTAGGGGATATAAGCTGACGTTTTGAAGGGTAATCCTTGATCATTATGGAGAAAAAAAGAAGAGAAAGCTCGACACGTGAGCTTCACATTGATTAGTTGGTTGTTGCGCACTGGGTACGCCTGAATGTGCGTGCAACGAGTCTTTAAAACGGCACTTTCTTAAAATGTTATTCAATGATTTTAAATCCGTTGAAGTAGGTTGAGAACGTACCATCTTTAAACTCTTTGCTCAACAGTATTTATGACACGTCATAAAGAAACTTTGTTTTTAAAAAACAATCAGTGTCAGAACTTCTCTATTTCAAAATTCATCAGTTCTTCAGCAAAACGAGCAAATGGTGCACTTTGTTAAGAAGCTCGCAACTCCTTGCTGAATGATGCGAGTGCGTTATGAAATTCTAAAAACATGTAAGATGAATCTGTCTGGTCGTGAAATATACATGCATATCAACGTTTGCTGATCAAAGTAAAAAACGCGGTGTCAATGCAACATCATGTACAGTTGGAAGAAAAGTTGCATCTGCAAGGAGCATACAATCAGAGGCTTTTCCAGATATAAAACGTCTG
>JAOBRG010343458.1:0-14225 GCA_027574985.1 Umimayanthus nakama | reverse complement strand
ATTTTTTATGAAAACTATTAGCTGAAAAGGAAGGTATTTTAAAAATCCTGCTTATAATTTATCTAATATACTACTTAAGCCCTGTTTACACGGCACAAGCAAACCCAAGTTCTGCCCGGGTTAAAACTCACCCAGGTTCTACGTGACTTTGTTCACACTAGGAAATGCCCCAAACGCTTGAAAACACAAACCTAGGGCGACTCCAGGCCGTTTACCGTTTGCACGAAGAAAACGGTTGGAATGGACGTAATTTTCGAGGAGTAATGATACAGTCACTCTCCGAATGCGAGCTAATATTTTTGCGAGCTTTGTTTTTTTTGCAGGAATCTAACGATCAGATACGTCTAAATAAGTCAAAACAAGGAAACAGATGAGTACGACGTCGAAACTTATTTTTGACTTTTTATCTGCGAAGGTCTTGAATTGCTTTTGGATAAAAAAAATCTCTCAAAAGGGAGGAATTTCCTCGAAAGCGAGGAAACATTTCACGGTATCTTTAGCATGTTGTGTGTGCATATTTATTGAAAGCCACATTTATGTCAAATTAAGATAAACGCACTCCATTTTTGCCAGTTCACCCCAGTTGCTTTCAAAAGTGTCTGTAGCAAGTTTTTATAGAGCAATGATGCTGGTTCATGCTTCAAACAGTACCTACAATGTTTTACTTACCTAGGTTCTTGCTTAGATTGTTTTACTTACCTAGGTTCTTGCCCAGCTTCTCTTGTTTTTCCTCGCCTAGGTACTAGGTTTCCGCGCGCCAGAGTTTGCTATGTCTCTCCGCGGCTCGACGAACTCAAGAGAAAAAATAGGTCTGTGTTTACACGCGTTGGGGGATTTTTCAGTGTGAGCAAAGTCAAGTCGAACCTGGGTTAGTTTAAAACCGAGTAGAACCTTGTTAGCTTGTGCCGTGTAAACAGGGCTTTATCTCACTCAATATTGATGTATCGACCTAAGAAGTCTACTAATTTGAACTCGACGGAATCTAGAAAGGTTATCATGTTGACACGTGAGCCATATACTTACCAATCACAATTTTGACAAAAAGTAAATCGAAGTATAAAAATATTTTTCGAAATGAAGCAAATTTGTCCTTTTTGTTAAAACTTGTAGCAGTCAGTTTTAAAGGCACACGAAGCCAGCAGAAATAATTAGAAACATTTTGTCAATTTTTCTTCCCGATTCAAATTTTATACAAAACTCCTGCTCGACTATGATTCGAGTTTAAGCGCCTAACTTCATTGATTAAAAAGCGCCCGTACCAAAGCCAAAAAACCCCTTCGAATTAGGAACCCCCCCCACAACAAAAAATTTAGATATTCAGTATGAAGTTAGAGCAGTGTTAACTGAAAATCTTATTGAAAGCGTCAGTCTAAAAATGGTAAAAATTTAATAAGCGCCTAGCTCACTTTCAGTATAAACATTTTGCAGAATCCATGGAGTTAAATCCACTACATTACAACTCGGATTATGACTTGTGTTTGAGAGGGCTGCCAGTTCAGAATTTTACAGTGGACAAAACATTTACACCAGCAGATGAAAGGAAGGTCCTCATTGAACTGTACAATTCTACTGGTGGAGAAACTAGCTGGATAACGAAGACACATTGGAACACCAGCACACCTCATTGTTCGTGGTATGGAATCACTTGCTTAAACGAAAGTGGTTTTATTGTTAGCATTAATCTGGTAAGAAATAATTTGACAGGAAAACATCCCAGCAGCCTTTGGAAACTTCGGAATTTACTTGGTCTTTGTACTGGGAGCAGTCCTAAACTTTCCGGTGAAGTTTCTGATTTTATATTCTCGAACATGACAAAACTGATACACATAGATATATCATATGGTAACTTGAAAGGAAAGCTGCCGGAGTATATTGCTAAAATGACTAAACTTGTCAAGATTCAACTGTGCTGTCAAATAGGGGAAGGTCTAACAGGTTCAATTCCAACGGACATCGGCAACTTGACCGAGCTGCTTGTATTGAGCATCGGAGAAAATGACTTTAGTGGTACAATTCCAAAAAGTATCGGGAAACTCTCAAAATTGTACTTCTTGGATTTCGAAACCCTTCAAAACCTAAAAGGCACGATCGACGTGTTCCTGACTTTATCTTCACTAAAAGGCATGCATTTAACGAATGCAGGAATCCATGGGACACTTCCTCCTGACTTTGGAAAACATTTCCCAAGACTGAAGGAATGTTTTTTGTCTGGCAACAAAATAAAAGGCAGTATACCACCAAGCATTGATGAAATGCAAAACCTTACGGAACTTCGACTTGCAGGCAATCATCTTTCAGGTATAATTCCAAAAGCTGTTGGGCAAATACCTACCCTTAAATTTATTGACTTGTCGCATAACTTTTTGACAACTTTGGAAGAAAACACTACATTTTGCGGACCCAGTCTGGAAACAGTTCTCCTGGCAAGCAATAATATTTCCATGGTTTTCTCCGACTTTGTGGGGTCACTTCTACCCCTTACATCATCTCTACGCATACTGAATGTAAGCAATTGTGGTTTTGTTGGAAAAATCCCAAACACACTTTTAACATTTAAGAACATAATTTACTTAGACTTGAAAGACAATAAGCTTAGTGGCCCGTTACCGAGTGTGTACGACCCGCTTCCATTCCTTGTCTATTTGGATTTGTCCAACAACTTGTTAACAGGACCTATCCCGTCATATTATGTGCTGTTTTACGCACTTCAAGTTTTTGATATTTCTGGAAATCGAAAAATGGCAGCACCTGCAATTGGTAAGAAAGCGCTTCAAAACTTTATGACAATCGATCTACGCACATTCAGAAAGAGTGACCCTGAAAGCCATTTCTCGTGCCCCGATGCCAGGCTAACTTTTAGCAACGGAAGATTGATCATGGATCCGGAATACTACAGGTTTGTGTTTTGTGTCTGTGATAACGGTTACTACGGTTTTGACGGAAACTGCAAGAAATGTATGACCGGCGCAACGTGCAATGATGTAAGGGCAGGTTTTATGTATCCAAGTACAATGACGATGACCGCTGGTCACTGGCCTGCGCCTTCATTCAAGAACGTCACTCATCTCGTACGTTGCCCCTCTAGTCTAGCCAGTTTACAAGACCAACTTGCGTGCAACCCTTCAGCAGCATGCCGGTGTCAGTTGACTAAACAATCTGAGTTTCCAAACCATCCTATTACTAGATGTCACGAGGACTGTATATGTCACAAGGGAGGAACGGGGCGCTTCTGTTCTAAGTGTTCTCAACGCTATTACAAAAGAGGAACACTCTGCTATCCATGTGAAGACTATAAATTAGACTGGTACGTGTTTCTGGTCATTTTGGTTGTAACGTTTCTCATCTTGTGGTGGGCCATCTTTTATGCCAGAAAACGGCATAGAGTGGCGTTCTTGGTTGTTTTTGGTCAAGTAATTCTTCTTGCTTTTCTGAGGTGTTTCGAGTTCATACCGGGTTGGCTCTTTGAGACCCATGTCATTGTTATGCTCTTCAGTCTGTCAGGACAAAAAAGTACTGCTAGTGGTATAATGAAAATCACAGTATTTTACTTACAAATTGTCGATGCACTGCTATCCGACAACGATATCTGGCCTTTATATGTGGTACAAGCTCACTACTATATTAGTAATGTAATAAACTTTCACTTCTCTGGCTTGGCCTGTCAGATTCCCCAGCTTTTTACTCCACTCGGGAAACTGGTTTTTGTCTTGCTTCTACCAGTCACATTTTTGGCGTGTATATGGGTTTACTATAGCTTGCTGTATGGCTGGTATTCATATCGCCACAAACACGAAGATATTATCAAGTTGAAATGTAGTTGTCGTAAGTTAACCGTCGTTTGTCTCAATCTGACGTACTTTCCCGTGGTCAAGAATACAGTGAGTGTTCTGGCACCCTGTAGTACAGATGGCCATGTCCATTTTATGACAGTTGCTCCATGGATCGAGTGCGAGAAAAGCAATCAAACTTACGTAGGTTTGCAAATAATTGCTGGATTAGCGGTAGTTATATATGGAATTGGTATCCCTGTGCTCGTTTTTCCAGTTCTGTTGTGGAGGTATTACCTTAGAAGAGAAACAATGCCCCCAGAAGGAAAAGTATTGCTGGACTCCTGGCTTGGAACCATCTATTTGCCTTACAAGAAGAAGTTTCAGCCCTTCTTCGAGATCGTTCTAGTGTCACGAAAATTACTAATAGCATCAATGATTTCGATTATACCGGTAACATCTTCGTATCATACCTTCTCAGTTTCTCTCGTATTATCCATAGCCATTACTTTGAGTTTATCGTTAACACCGTACGAGAGTTCCTGGAGCTGTTTTCCGGTAGAGAATACGTTTGACGCCGTGGTGTTATTTGTTCTTCTACATTCATTCGTGTTAGTAAGATTTGCGTCACTTGACACAGTAGCAAGAGCATCTTTGCTTTGGATCGTTGTCATCGTTAACCTTGTTCTTGCGGTTGCACTTGTACTAGCAGTTCTCGTCTCTCTTGCAAGGTCTCCAGCTGTTCCTCCTCAAAATGAAGAACAAGAACATTTAGCAGATGGCGAGCATCCTGAGCCTCCTGTTGCTCAAGGATAACTCACACGTGACCTGACAGCTGTAGGATTTCTGATGACGTCACTGTTCACATTTTAAGGACCTTAAGCAGCTAGGACGGGAACGTCAACGAAGGCAGCTGCTGAGTTTTTGACTTTCCGTTTTCCATTTTCTTGTTTGTATAGCTAATGTGTTCCTTTTTCGTTTTGCCTGAGGGTGTGTAAGTATGAAGAGTTAAAAGCTTTGTTTTTAAACTGCGTGATTGAATGATTCTCTACAAAACTCCAAAAACGAGGTTTTCACGTTCTGTTTCTAAAGAGAACGGCGGAAAAGTGGCAAGGTAGTTGCATTCTCACGCGAAGTGATTGTATTCTGTAATCAAGTCTATTTTTGTTACGTTCCCGTTCTCGTTGATTAAGCTCTCGAAAATTTGGCTCAAATTAAAAGTATTTTAGCTAAGCATAAACGTAACTCCAAGCTGGAACAAAACAAGTCGCTGTATTGATAGAGCATGGCGCAGTTAGTACTTGCAGGTTGGAGCAAGTTTTAATAAACTTCTGAACTTGTAGAGATTTTCTATTGCTTGAAAAAGCTTTTCCCTCGAACCTCACAAAACCCGTAGTTTTCGACGTTTTCCAACTTGGCTCAAATTTTGGTTAAGTACTTCTTGTACCATACCAAGCAAAATGGATTTATTTGAAACTTGAACATCAGGTGCTTCAGAAGTGAGTTTCAGTTTTTATTTATTTAAAGTAAAAACCATTTGCACTGAAATGAAAATAAAGTTTCATTTATTCAAGTTTTAAATGAACGAAACGCCCACGGACTCTGACTGTATCTCTTTCAAAAGAGTACGATGCCACATTTATAGCTATGCAATACACAGGAGGAATCCTACGGTGGCTAGACAGCGATGTGCACAGCGCTGTGACAACGAAAACGAGCACAGCCCTGTGACTGCGATAGTGCGGATAGTAATGTTACAGCGCTGAGAATGACAGCACTGGGACATCAGTGGTTATGAAAGCGATGTTTACATTAGTGTGACAGTGATGGCAACTGACACTGCTGTGACAGTGATGACACCTGACAGCGCTGTGTACATTAGTGTGACAGCTATGGCAACTAACACTACTGTGACAGTGATGACACCTGACAGCGCTGTGTACATTAGTGTGACAGCTATGGCAACTAACACTACTGTGACAGTGATGACAACTGATAGCGCTGTGTACATTAGTGTGACAGCGATGGCAACTGACAGCAGTGTGACAGCGCTGTCACAGCAGTGTGTACACTAGTATGACAGCGATGAGCACACTAGTGTGACAGCGACGGCAGCTGACAGTGCTGTGACAGCGCCGTGACAACTGACAGCACTGTCACAGCGGTGGCAGCTGACAGCGCTATCACAGCGATGTGTACATTGTAAGTCATAGGTAGATTTGATTTTGAGCAATGATTTCATGGTTGTGCCGAGTTTACAAAATTGGTTTCTTTCAAACTGGGTCGATTTTCTAGTAAAAGACTCACTCACTTGCAGTGCAGTGGGGTAATTTGTTCAGTTACAGATACATCTGTCAACAAAACGCGGCATAAAGAGAAAATACTGCATAAAATAAAAACACCCGTTTTTCTCTTCCCAGGCATGCTTTTTCAAGGCGTGTTAACACTCTTTAAAAAAATCTTATTTTGCGCACACCTTCCCTTGCGTTTGCTCTTGCTTCACAGATTTCCAAGTATGATTGTTGGTTTCGCAAACGCTATGACCCGAACCATCCAGAGCCGGGTAAGAACCTCCAGACGAGTGAAAAAGTTATCGATGACTTGCTAATGATTAGCCAGCGTAGCTTTGGCGTTCTAGTTAGTGGGGCTCACTAGCCATCTGCTTGTCCTTCCCCTCCCCCCCCCCTCGGCTGATTAGAACGCCAAAGCTACGCTAGCAAACAGAAAACAATCGAAAACTAAAAAAATCATGTATGGGTTTAAAGGCTTCCATAATATATTGCCAAGATTTTAGTTACCAACAACATTTTTTTTCATCAGAAGGAAAAACACTTTTGTTATCTTCAACTAGTTTTCGGCGTCTGAGAGAGTCATTGACAATTAATGAAACCAGGTTGACGTCCTGGGAACGAAGTTAAGATGAGTAGTTAGGAAAGTTAAAATGTCGGTTGTCGATAATTAACAATTATTTCACGAACGCGCGTTGGTTATGAGCTTTTTGATAGCGGACGATTCGGCTTTCATACGATCATGTCCAACAAGCAGGAGTGGAATAATTGTTTTATTTAATACCAAACACTGGAAAAATATCTCGAATTCTATTTTCAACCGAGACGAGTCTTCAGCATTTTTAAGAAAAAGTTTCCATGACAAAGATGTCAGTTTCCATATTTGGACAGACCGCAATATACAGTACCGTGAGTTGAGAGACAATCAGATTACAAAGTATTTCAATATCCCAGTGCTTGGTAATTAATAACTACATGTATCTGGTCTCCAGTGTGCGGAAAGCAGTATCGAACATTATTATATGGCCGACTTATTTCTAGCCTGCGCGGCAGCCGGACATGTCAATTATTTTTAAATGTCAATATAGTCCGTCTGCGTAACGGCTCCAGAAAGCATGTTCAGGGGCCATCAGTCGTTTTGGTCGCAGGTCGTCCGCGTGGCTGTCCACGTGCTGCCTCGTGTGGGCCTATTTCCTATCTAGGGCTAACGCTCAGTAGGTATTATTTGGGATCATTTCAGAGCACTATAACGTATTACAACTAAACCTTAATATATAAATACTGCGGCAATAACTCACAGCGGAGAAAGTTTGAATGCTATCGGACTTCAAATGACGGCGTAAACGACAGACACTTGAAAAAACCATGATTGTACACTGTCCAACGTTTTAAATGAAACCTGTCGGGCGGTTTTGAAGGTCATCCAAGGTACTTTAGCAGGTTTTTCGTATAAAAGCTCGCTGCGCATGCAATTAATGCTGGACCCATTTTTTCCTGCGTTGGGCCTAGTCCCCCGGAGCGCAGCGAAGAGCGAAGAAAAAATGGGGCCAGAATCGGACTATGTCAACAGCTGTCAAATTCAAATATTACAAAGACACCGAGAACTGATTACCGAGGTCAGATTACTGATAACTTTGGTAAAATTACTTCGGTGTCTTTGTAATATTTGAATTTGATAGCGGTTTACGAAGGGTCGTTTGAACTTTGATACCAAGTTAGGCCAGCATGTGTGTCGAAGCCGATTTTGAGGCGAACTTGTGAATTCGAACGAGCTTTTCAGGCGGTAAGAGCAACGTGATTTCATAGAACTTTGGTAGATTTCTTGGAAAAAATCTTCCTTCAACATGACGGAGGCTGGCTGGCAAGCGACCGTTGGAAGTTGCAGTCATCCAAAACTGCATCAATAGTCGCAGAGGAATCCTTCCTAAAACCGCTCTAAAACCACACGAGACAGCACAAAAACATTAGATAAGTAATCAGACGACTGATCGAGCTTAAGAGGAGTACTAAACACGAATATTCGAAAAGTAGGTCAATACGTCGGCCCGACATTAGAGCGCAAAATCAAACTGCATTTGTTTTCATTAATTGTAAGCGCGTGACTGTAGCGTGATCATAATTTTTGGCCAGTCATAAAATGCGTAACAAACAAATCAAAAGCATCCAATCAGATATTGTTTCTTATTTTCGTGAAAACTTGAACAAGCAAATTGGAGCCGTTGCGCAGACTGTGTACACGGATGTTTACAACCGTCTGCGACGCAGGCTAACTTATTTCACGTGCTGCAATTGGTCAATTCCAGGTCCGTAAGTAGCTGTACGGACCGCTAGCTCTCGATCACCTTTTTAAAACCTGAATAACCAACAAAGCCACATGCTATACATCTCATAAGCCTCGTTTGCTCGGTCCGTACGGCTAATTATGGATCCTCGTTTTTTCCTTCCTTGTTTTTATGGCCCGCGCGCTTCGCGTTTAAGCCATGAAAGGAAGAAAAAAACTCGGTTCATAACTTGCCGTACAGACCTCGCACTCGGCTAATAAGCGGTATATACTCATGGCCGTAGCTAGTACCTCCCTGGTTTATGTCATGGAGTTTTGCTTTTGAGAACTTATCGTTGGTTAAACATTTTTGTAATAAGCTGCAGTCAGAAGTAAACTTCCTTGTCAATTATTAACATAAACACGCAGAGTCACCATTTCAGTTTAACCCCAGAAGGCATAAGCAACCTCCAACCCAGCCTCTTTCCTCTCCCGAGAGAAAGACCCTGGTTGGGTCTGGTCACGTGCCACCCAGATTCTAGGTGGTAACAAAATGAGAAAAATGAGCTTAAGATTGATTGTTGTTCTTATTTAGCGTAGTGTAGCGAGGAAAATATTATGTTTTCGTCAAAACAAACGCATATGAAAGAATATTTTATTTATTACCACCTAGAATCTGGGTGGCACGTGACCAGACTCAACCAGGGTCTTTCTCTCGGGAGAGGAAAGAGCCTTGGAACGAGGTTGAAGGCATAAGGTAAAAATAGTTACACGAAGGCATAAGGGGGGGGGGTCAATCTGACCCCCCTCCCCTCGACTTTTGACATCTTTCATCCGATTGACTTGATATTTGGTATATATAAAGAACTTTTATTATCGTTTCAATTAATCGAAATCACGTGGTGTTAATTGGTTTCCATAGCAACCAAATAAAAATAAATGACGTCACTGAGGCCGCCATCTTGGATTTTCGAAATTTCAGATTTTTGAATTGAAAACTGAAAATGGTGAGGAAACATGGTTAAGCGATTGGAATATACAAAGTTATAAGAAATTAAATGAGTTTGTTAGTATTAAGGCAATAATAGTCGTATTTTTAGCAAAAAATTCCAACTTTGTAGGCAACATACGGTATGCGTGACTTATTATGATGACGTCATCAGTTGTGACGTCACCTTACTAGGGTCAAAAGGTGTGTTCACTTACGAAGAACAGTTGTGTTAAAGCTTTTGGAAATCGGTTAAAGAATAAAAAATTTAAGCCAAAAAAATCAAGGGGGGGGGGTCAGATTGAGCCCATCCCCCCCCCCCCCTTATGCCTTCTAGGGTTAACGAAAAAAAATCAGCAGAACTTTGGGTAAGAATTATTTGACTTCCATCAATCAATTTAAGTCAAAATGGATAAGTTTGTTCATAGATATGGTATAAGAATTTCCCAACGTGCCACCAAATTGACAAGTGGTTCTTTTTCTAAATACATAACTAATAAAAATAATAATAACAGTTATAATATTAATAATAATAACAATAATCATAACAATGTTAATAATGAAAACTTTATCAATCCATTTCTAATAAGACTATGATAGTTTAAAATTATGTCAAAAATTCAGTGTCCTATGAAAGTGATGAATGCAATAAAAATAATGACAACTTTAATAATAATAATAATAAGTTATAATGATAATAAGAACACTAACAACAATAAGTATAGTTTCTTCGGCAGGGACACATAATTAGCATAAACTGTTCTCTCTATGCACAATGTAGGCCCTGCCATGCACGACGGAGGCCTTTGAGAGAAATTTCAACAAAAAGTATTATTGGTCTAACCACTACCTTTCGTAGCTTAAATTCTTGTTCAATATTGGATAATGCAAGTTTTAAACTGCTATTTATCAATGGTACTTCTTCACAAACATTTCCAAGAGTCTGGAATGCACTGTCGGAACTCGTCTCTCGATTTATGACCACAGGGACATTCCGTACACTTGGAAGTCAATTCAGTGCCTGAAATGCAGCTCCGCTACCAAACTGTTCCCTGGATTTTCTCTATTAGCTTAACTTTTGAATAACAAGCCCCGCCCCCCAACAAGTGAGAAGTTCATTAAAATTGTGCATAAGTTGTAGTTCTATTATTAGCTTTCCTCCCTTTTATGTTTCAATATTTATATAGATAATCTCCTCAATTTTGGAGCAAATGCCAGCTTTCAGTGTTTATCCTGTTACTGGTAATTGCTGACATAATACGTTTTCTTCTTAAAAACTGTCATCACTTGACGTCCTTTTTGTCTTAGAATACAAAATCCTAACGTCATTGCTCAATGGAGGTAATGAGCATCCATAAACAGTCTTATCCTTTTCTTCTCCTTTTGAACTCTTCCAACTGTTTAACTTTTCTTCGGAGTCGTTTTCGTTTTTTGAATGTTCCTTCCGAACGCGCTTTCTCTTTGAGCCTGGTTTTGATCCTTTGGAAATTTGCGGCTCAGGATTATCCATTAGTTCCAGTGTCTTTCTCTCCTTTTTCCCAGTCGTTTTCCTGTTCTTGTACTTGTCTCTCTTTCGTTTTCTACTCTGTGGACGTTCCTTCGATTCCTCGTCGTTATCATTTGAGTCGGTTTCAGAATCAGAAACTATATCCTTTTCAGTTCTTTTATTTTTGCGATCTCGACTTGTACTGGACTTTTCTTTCTTTTCTTTTTTGCGTTTTTTCTTCTCTTTTGATCTAAAATTAACAGGAGCGAAACAGCAGTTAGATGCCATCCCGGGGTATGACATCCCCTCAAACGAACGTATGTGTATGTGCCACTCTTTGGGACACGGTTTTCAGGCCAATTTCATTTGAAATGTGGTCTACATTTTACCTTTCTAGTTTGTCTGAGAATAAGCCTTGTTTTCACGGAGAATCGACTGTGGAACATCATGTTATCCCGTTTAGTCTGAAACTGAGTTTGAAAAATTAGATTTTTGGATCTGAAATTTGATCAAAGTTTTCGGTGGCACATCCCCATTCAAAGTACGACCAAGTACCCTTCCCCCTAGTGTCCTTTGCAACTGAATAGAGTGACAGCAGATGAAGCAAAAGCGCGATTGAGACCGGTGATGCTGCCTGGAGCAAGTGTTTCCCCTCTTGAGCTAGTGAAACCCCTGCGAGACAGTGACCCTCCCCCTTCCCCCACCCCAGGTGCCAGTAATGCCCCTGGGACCAGTTAGTGGAACCCCTGCGAGCCAGTGACCCTCTCCCCTCCCCCACCACGGGTGCCAGTAATGCCCCTGGGACCAGCTAGTGACAACCCTGGGAGCCAGTGACACTCCTCCATCCCCTACCCCTTCTAGCCCTAACCCCTCTAGCCCTCCAACATTTACCTGCAACACACCACAGAAGCAATAATTATATTTGGTGCCAACTAGGACACATGCACACACGTAATATTTACCACACTCACACGTTTTGAAAAAAACCCACAATACACCAGCAGATCCCAAACTACTAAATTTATTTCAAAACCTATATAAACTTGAACACACATAAACAAACTTTGGCCCCAGCTGGCACACCGGCACATCCACTATATTTAAAGAAATGATAGGCAACACCTCCCTCCCACCCCAACCATTCCAACCCAAACACTTCCAACCCCAACCACTCCAACTCCGACCCAAACCCCTGACACCTCCAAACCAAAACACCTCCAACCCAAACACCTCTTATCCAAACCCCTCCAACCCTAACCCTTCCATTCCTTAACCCGTCAAACCCTAACCCTCTCTCCCCAGCCCCTCCAACCCTAACCCCTCCATTCCTTACCCCTCAAACCCTAACCCTCTCTCCCTAACACCTCAAACCCAAACACCTCTTATCCAAACCCCTGTAACCCTAACCCCTCCAACCCTAACCCTTCCATTCCTTACCCCTCAAAACCTAACCCTTCCAACCTTAACCCCTCCTTCCCTTACCCCTCAAACCCTAACCCTCTCTCCCCAACCCCTCCAACCCTAACCCCTCCATTCCTTACCCCTCAAAACCTAACCCCTCTAACCAAAACCCTTCTAACCCCAACCCTTCTCACTCTCATCCTTCTAATCCTAACCCTTCTAACCCTAATCCCTCTAACACTAACCATTCTAGCCCTAACCCTTCTAACCCTAATGCTTCTGGCACTAACCTTGACCTTACCACATCCCCCTACCGAAGGGCCAGTAATGCCCCCCTGGGACCAGCTAGTGACACCCCTGGGAGCCAGTGTTCCTCCTCCACTCCCCCCCCCCCAGGGCCAGTGATACCCCCTGGGACCAGCTAGTGACCCTCCCCCACCCCACAACTTGGGGGGCCAGTGATGCCCCCTGGGACCAGCTGGTGACACCCTCAGGAGCAAGTGACTCTCCCCAATCCCCCATCCCAGGGGCCAGTGATGCCCCCTGAGACCAGCTAGTGACACCTCTGGGAGCTAGTATCACCCCCAGTGCCAGGGAGCCCCCATCCCCAGAGTTAGTTTAAACCTATCAAGGTCATTAGGTGTAATAATTAAATCATGTACAATGCGGTCTTACAACCTAACCTGGCTGGATCAAGCTGTTAAGTGAAACAAAAAATTACAAGCTATTTGAATGATGACAGCTCTTTACAATATTCTTAAAACATTAAAACAGATCCTCCTTATGTCACTGCAAAGAAGTCAGCTTGTTCTGTAGTGTATGCAACAATATTTGAAACTTGTGCAACCTTTCGTTTTTTTTCCTTTTCTGTTTCTTTTTCTTTTCCTCCTTCAATGAACTGTCCAATTCACTGTCTTCGAATTCCTCCGGATACATCTCTTTGTATCCACCATGCCCCCACCTACAGAAAAAGGAGAGCATGAAGTGGCTCAAGTGGAATATTATTGCCACTTGAACTGAGAAGGAAACTAAGTGTAAAATATTTTAAGTTACCGTATCCCAAGGAAAATTGTTTTTTTTTAAAAAGTTACCATAGGTGTTTATCACATAGTTAAATTAAGCCTAAATTTATCAAGTTACTACATGCAGTTATTATGCACAATTGGTTTTTAACCAATTTCTGTTATTACAATTGTAATAGGTTTTAATTTCAATAGTTGTAACTTATAAAATTATTAACAGTAGAGGGTCACAAGTTTATTAGTCTAAAAGCTTTGATTTGTACTTGTCTATTAAAGTATAACCCCCTATAAATAAAGGAGCTATTGTAATTCATGAATGTCATTGTGTGAATCTCTCCAGTTCTTTGATATTCTTCTGGGTCTTGTCTGTAATGTACATGAAGACCTCAGCTACTTCCACAGGCTTTGAAACACGGTATTTTCTCGAATACTGAGCTGTTCCCAGGATGGTCAACAACTGTGCATATCCAACGATTTCAGGAATTTTAAACTTCCCTTGTCAGGTTTTTGCTTTTTTTTTTAGATTGTTCCAAGTGCACCAATCACTTTAATTGTTATTATTATCATTATTATTATTAGTAGTAGTAGTAGTATTATTGTTGTTATTAGTATTATTATTATTGTTATTATCACTAATATTGTAAACATATGACGATTTACTGGTCAGTTGCTTGAAAGGGGGCTGGTGCTTAGACATGATTCACTTCTGGTAGATTGCTTCAGGTTTGCAACCATGTAGCTGAGTCTCCACTAGCAATCTATACCCTAACATATCACCTTTCAAATACCACTGTATTTGTAAATTGTTTTTAAAATAGCTTTAGTTAGCTCCTTGAAACATATACATGCTTGAGAGACATTGATTTGTTTATTCACTTTGATCTTCAGCTCAAGAGCTACTCAGAGTTCCTGGTAGACCTAGTACAGTCATTTCATGTACCGTATTTTGCCGTGTATAAGTCGACACCATGTATAAGTCGACCCCCCATTTTGCAGCCAAAAAAGCGCAAGTT
>JAOBRG010343447.1:0-14226 GCA_027574985.1 Umimayanthus nakama | reverse complement strand
ATCCTAGGATATACCTATTCTAATGAACCAATCAGAGCGCGCGAAAAGTGCTATCCACCTGTTTGGTTAATACTAAACATGGATATATTAAGTTGTAGTAAAGCTGCCTTCTGGAAGGGAAGGGTTGAAACCTTTTCCCCTTCTGCCTAACGCTAGCTACAGCCCTGCTGACCATTGTGTTGTAATGAAAAAAGTTACTCTTCAATTAGTTTCCTTCCCAAAGTTTAGCGGGGGGGGAGGGGGGTGGCATTTGGCCTCCCTGCTTGACGTTAGCTACGGTTGTGCCTTATTTTACTAGACTCTTAATGAAAGATGGATGTGGGTATGGAAGGAACAGACAGCTGAATTTAAAAAGCAAGAGTTATTTTAGAATCCTTTTCAACATGTTTCCAAAAATTCCAAAATGTTTTTAGAAAATATCGGATTGTTTTACAGAGAAACGTCAAGTCGCAAACCTTCCCACCCCGAATCGTAACACTGACTCTCTTTTGGACAAAATCGATATGCGACGCCTCCCTAACGGAGTTGCGTTCAGCAAATATTTGCTAAATTTTGTTGTCGTACATATACTTAAAATTGTAGTCATTTCTGCAGCCAGGGATGCAACCGGATCTAGTTCATATCTGTTTAATAAGTATATCAAAACACGGAGAAATTCATTGAGTCATCTGTCTAGCTGTATAAACTGCGCTAAATTAATTGAACAAACTAAAACCTGCCAAATGTTATTGATATATGCATACATTGTTTATTCTGAAATAGTAAAAGCAGCCCAAGCTTTGAACTACACTTTTGTTAAGCGTTACGAGTGATTTAGTTGGTTTACAAGGTTCCGTATGAGAAAAAACATTGTTTCTCCGAAATCGTTGATAATTGGTGAAAAATGACAGAAACAGAGCTTCCTTGACTTTCTTGTGGCTTCCTCGAGTTTCGCAAATATTAAGAATGTACAGGGAAGACGCAAGGAAACCTGGATCACTAGTTTACTGTTTGTGTACCGAAAAGAAACAGCGTTGTTATTTATCTGCACTATACCAACTGTGTTTCCTTGTTAAAAATGCACCAAATGCTTCCAAACCCTCTGAAAAAAACATTCTTTTTTTGTCTTTCAGATCGAATATACAACAGCTTCGCATCCTTCTTGAAATGGTTACAAACGCGTCTAATTCATCTATGATAGCAGATCATCAGTGCAAGGTTCTGTCAATTAGTTTTCCAATGCATGAACTTGGTCCAACATGGAACATTACCTTTGCTGTCTTGAATTCATGTTTTATTTTTCCAACAGTATTTTTGAACTTGATCATCCTTATTGCCATCCAAAAAACTCCAAGCATCCATTCTCCTTCCTTCATACTCTTCGCTGGCCTTGTTACATGTCAACTAGTAGCGGCTATAACAATAGAACCACTTTTTGTTGGTTTTACCCTTGCTCGGCTATTTGAAAAATGGAATGAAAGTTGTATTCTCGAAAAAATCACTATAGGACTTTCCTTCCTTTTTGGAGGATTTTCAAGGGTTGCTGTCATCGCATTGGCGTTTGATAGATTTCTGGCCGTGTACCTAGATGGACATTACAAGTACGTTGTAACATTGAAAAGATCAAAAGTCTTCCTTACTTTCAACCTCTTCCTCAGTGCAACGATACCTGTTCTGGCGCTATGGTTCCACGTCCTAATTCTTCACGTTGTTGTAATTCTCGCAGGTCTTGATTTTGTTCTCAATTCTTCACTGCACTTAGCAATAAGGTTTGCGCTCAGAGCTCGAACAAAGAGGATCTTATTGAATAAACAAGGTTATTCGCCTACTCTGAACTTCTTTAAGAGATCTCTGCACACATCCACATGCATTGCCGGAGCTTCGTTGAGTTGCCATCTTCTGCCTCTTTGTGCATCTGTCATTATAATGTCAACTGCTGATAGATTGACCCAAAAAAAGAACACTTTTCTCCTTACTGCGCGCGTGTTTGTAAATCTTTCATTCTTTATCATTCCTTTAACTGCCGTGTGGAAAATATCCCGATTGCGTAAAGCTGCGAAAAACATTCTGGAGTCCCACCTACCGTTCTTCTTCAAGTTAGGTCAAACACAAGTAATGGACGCAGATACGCACAATATCTCACTCTAACGCAACAACAAGCCGCTGAAACCGCGCATAGAGTTTGCTTACCACAACAAAGCAGCGACGATGGAGATGGAGGAGCTGAGTTTGGTAAATCTTGGTAATCTCAAGAAGGCGAGAAACCAGGATGTGCCAAACACTGTGCGCTTTATTTCAATGCGTTCTTTGTCACAGAACCCAGACGTTAGTGAAGCACGTAGGGTCTGTGATTGTAGCAACATAACTTGTGACAAGGGTGGAGTGTGTGGCGGTATTAATAACACGTGCAGTGAGGTGTAGACTATGAGGCGGTGAGTGACCAAAGGATGACTCAAAGTGCCTTTCATCAAACTAGGAGGCACAGTGCGCCTCTGTTTCAAAATAAACACAAAGTTATTTTGAAGATAAAACAAAAAAATTGTTCGTTCTCACACGGTGAAATTTCTAGAAGGCATCCGGAGGTCCTTAAAACACTGTAACCGTCGAAATTGTCTTAGAGCGCACATCTTAGGAACCTTAGCTGCTCTGGAAAGAGCACACAAGAAAGCTGCGGGGTTATGTGACCACATACTATGCATCTAAAGAAAACACTGCGGACGCGCTTTGGAAACCAAATGGTTTAAATTTTTAAGTGAGACTTATAAAGTCAGGTTATCATTTTTGCACAAATCTCTAGTCACCTCAGTAACGTAACCAGAGGAAGTTTCTTTTAAAGCTTTTAGTGATATAGGTTTTTTAAGATTGGTGTGGTGTTGTTGATTTTGCAACTCAACATTATATTAACATGTAGTAGGACATGTAAAACATTTTCGGCGTCCAATTCAACCAGTGGCTATCCAGGCAGTGAGGAGATAGAGTAAAGGGCATGTGTAAGAGAATAACTCCGAGGATAGGTGTGCGAGGTTGGTTAGATCACTGACTGCCAACAAGAGGGTCCCGGGTTAGATCACCGGCCTGATCAAGGGTTGAACTTTGAATAACCTTATTTGCCACACCGTCCGTGGACATGGATGTTAAACCGTTGGTCTAGTCTCTCGATGTTCTACTGGGATCCTAAAAGAACCCACACACTTCTCGATTGGAGTAGGCTAATGCCGGTGTTGTGGACTGTCAATTTCTCCCCTGTAAAAGGAGCCCGACCTAGAAGAGGCCACGTGTCTTGCTGTCTGTGCCTCAGCGGAGTAACATACTCAGCAAATGCTGTAAATAAATAAATAAATAAATAAATGAAGGATATACAACCTTTTGCCCACAGTAGGCATTTAATCCGCCATTCTTTTTTATGTTTTACCAGAGCGTAATATTTGATTTTTGAGGTTGAACATCCCCAGATGAATACTGTAAACAGCTTGTTAACTTTTTTTGGAAATAATTATGGAACTTGAAGTCGGATTGCCACTCGAGTATAGCGGTTTTGCAGTAGTAACGCCCAAAACTTTCACCACACAAATTTTGCCAATTCAAAGTTTTTCTTCACTTTTTCAAGTTCGTCATTTTAATCAAGATCATAAGAAAAAATCACCGCATAGCTAAGACTTACGTTGTTGTAAGTTACCCAGCCACATCTCTCTTGATGTAAAAATAGTACAAAGTGTAACCGTTGTTTTTTGTGCAAATGTTTGTGTTACTACAAAGAATAGAAAACCATCGAAAGAACGATTTTCAAAAATTGAGTGAGACCAACATCTATTAATGAATAAATGAAAGAGAGAACCGAATGCCTTTTATAAAAACATCCATAAACAGTGCAATACCAGACGTAATCGGAAACATCTTGACTTTGCTTACAAATCCCAAATTATTATTCGAATAAGTGCCCAAATTCGAATAAGCACCCAGCTCGAATTAGCGCCCATGCTAACGGGCAAAGAAGTTTTAAAACAAGTTATCAGCCTCGAAAGGTACCTCACCCCCTCCGAAAAAAGAGAAATGTTTTAAAATACTTAGTATAAAGATAAGGTGTTCTTTCTTCTTTAATTTATTGATCAGTTGATGGAAATTGAACATCAGTACTGAAAAGGTGTAGCTGAAAACAGCTAAAAATTCACTAGTGCCCATCTTTAAATAAACGCCTAACTCAATTAAGCACCCACCCTAAAATTACGAAAACAACTAAGAGCCTGGGGCACTTGTTCAAGTACATGTAAATATGGTATCAAAGTTGTATAAATGCATGTGGCAAAATTCAACCAATTTTCATAAAGCTTCGATCAAAAGGGAAGCAAGAAATGCTTTCTAGTCTAATGTTCAGCCTCACTATGAAACAATGCACCCACCAAAGTATATTAGAATCCATTATGCAGTGTGTTCCAAAGCCATCAGTCTTTTTACTGCAGTTTTAAAGATTGACTATAAATTTACAACATTACACACCACATTATAGATTGTTGTACCAATAGATCAAAACAGTGACGACATAAGAAAAATTAATTTTGAAATTTAAAACAAGGACAAATTTTCCATCTGCACAGGCGGCCCAAGCTACCAATCTGTGTTCAGTAACATGTCGCGATTTCTAGCAAATGTAGGGGAAATTTGAATTTCCCTTGTAATGTTACGAAAAACAATAAAATTATCCGTTTACCTCAGGTTTCCCGTATAATTGTAACTCTTTGTGTTTATGGCCGGTTTGGGAGTGGTTTGGACGCGAATTGAGGGGCTGCACACATCCAAACGACCGACCCCGAATCAAACCGCCGTAAATCTCCAGAAAAATAAAATTTCTCGAAAATTTTTTCGAATCCCACTTCCCCTGTATATTTCAAACTCATCTCATCCGTACTTGACTTTTCTACTCCTTCATAGCATTCCCGAAATCGCCGATTCATAGCACATAAATCAGAATGACCAACCAAAGTTGGTTGAACGTGGCAACCGAAGAATAACCTTCGCTGACAAATTTTCTTTTCAGTACAGGGAGGGAAAAGGCCAAATTGAGCGGCTCCCATTGTACCAAACAGCCAATCACCATCGGGGTCGCTGACCTGAGATCACTCATGCACAACGAGCAAGCGTGACCGGCCGGCAACCAACGATACACACCCAGGCGGGATGGCCCGTTTTGGCGAGATCTCGCCACATCCCTACTTTTCATATAAAAAAATTTATCCTTCGTATGAGCAAGCTGGATCTCGGTAGACAGCTGCGGAGATCCCGGCAACTGGGCCAGACAGAGCGGCACAGAACGTCACATTGTCCCTTATTCGACCTTATGAACAGCCCATACCGGTAGGTGGGATGCAAGGTTTCCAACTACGCAAGTGTGAGGTATTAAACTTGGCGACGTTATTTTAAACATTATTCAACGAGAATCTGTTTTCGTTCGGAAATTCTTCCTGTACCGTTCTTCATTCCAAATGTTTTACCAGCACTAATCAGTGCGACCAGCAGTTCCGCTTTCTTCAAAAGAGAAATCTTTGTTTACGATGCTTCATTTTTCTCAGAATTTAGCTACGTTTTCACAAGATAGATACACGAATTAAGCTGTTCCGCCTCACCTTATAAGTTATAAACAGCAAGGTTGTTCCGTGAAGCAGTAGAATAAGCGGCAAAACAGTTGTAAGGATAGTAGCTAACCAGTGTTCGCATTGTTGTTATGCTTCGGAGCGCACGTGACACAGGAAAACGTTCCGGTTGCTGGGACAGTGATTACCATATGAACACGCGAGCTTTTTCTCCCCTCTTGATGGGCCAGCCGGTTTACAGGGGTGGCTCGGTTCCATATGAACAGGCTCTAAAGCACCCAATCGTGTCTAAAGCGTCAATGGAGAATCCGCTTTGGAACCATCATCCTCAAACAATGAAGAAAGAACTCCTTTCACACTTACTTTTCACCCTAGCAATTTTGCCGCCGGAAACATGGTCCTCAGAAACTTTAAAATTTTACAGTCAGATCCAGAAGCAGCGCTGATTTCCCCTGATCCGCCACTTGTCTCATTCAAACGCGACCGCATCTGCGAAATTTGCTTGTCAGAAAATCATTTCCTGCTAACCTAGAACCAGAAACTTTCAAACGCTCTCGTTAACGCTGCAACAGATGTCCGTTGATAAACTCTAAAGTACACATTTAAGGACCCAAAGGATCATACCAAGTAAATGATTTTTTCGACTACTTAACCTCCAATATCATTTATTGCATCACTTATACTTTCTGCAGCAAGAATTACATCGAAGAATCTGACCGCTATTTAGGTGACCACTTTTGAGAACATTTACTTGATGTGAAAAACAAAGGATCAGACCTGTCTAAACTCGTGGCACATTTCAACCTCCCAGGCCATTCAGACGAGCAGATGGAAATTTGCGGAATTAACTTATACCTAGGGAACAATGAAACTCGAAAAAGGGAAGGACAGGGGCTCATTTTCAAACTCGGGATCTTGGTTACCAACGAAATTAATAGAACGATTTTCAATCGCATAATTTCAAACATGTTCTTTACCAATTAGATGCTACTAATTTCAACCAAAGGCAAAACCTACTTTTTTGTCCGCATAAATCAATTACCAACTATTTAAACACTGATTTCCACAACATCCCTTGCTCTGCTCCGACGAAGGGCTAACGCTCGAGACGTCAGCTAAATACTATATCCCACAGGCGAAAAACATACCATATCAACCTTTGTTGATTAAACCAATATATTGCTTAAAGGACTCTGACAACAAGCTTAAACTCCACTGCCGTGAACAAACTTTTATCAAGGAAGTTTTAGATAAAGCGCCGCAACACTCTGGCACTGCCTTCCTTGTCAAACGAGGCAAGCAGGGTCCCTCTGGAAATTTAAACATCTAATCATACAGTTTTTTTGAGGCACGGCATTCTTGGAAAGCAGCTATATCATTCTTATCTTATAGAAATTTTACCATTATAAACTAGTTTTTTAGATTCGTAATGAGCTGATGAATTGTCCGTGTTGAAATAATGAGTACTACTACTACTTAGGACTGTGTTCTCCTTACGTCAAACGCAATTAGTTGCGACTTTTTAAATGTCAGAAAGATAATGCTGCTCAGAAATGTTAAGCCCACAATATGTCTATTACTCTACCACTTTCCCTGGCGAATCGTCGAAGACTCTCTGCCTCCTGTAATGTGATGTTTCTGCAATGTGACAAATTGAGATTGGCAAGAGAGCGACAAGAACTCAGAATTGTATTAACGCACTCAGCCGAGACTTCAGGGCAGTGGGAAAGATCCAGTGAGGATATGCGAGTTACATCTGATGACAAAAGTGTCTGTTGTAAGCATTCATCTGTTAAACCTTCAATACCAGATAAACTTAACTCTTCAAGTGTGTAGGTTCCACAAACAATTGCGGATAAATGTTCACTAGTTGTGCGTGAAGACAAAAATTGGGCATTTCGGAGATTAAGATGTTGGAGATTTGCACATGCTTGAGTCAATGTTGGCGATTCTCCTCCGTAGACCGGAGATGAAACAAGTCTTCCTGAGATATCCCCGCAATCTGCTAACACAAGTTTTGTTAGTTTTGGACAGTAAACTGCCAAGAAATGAGTGTCAACACCGCTCACGTTCGACAAATCAAGCACTTCAAGTTTAGCACCACATTCCTGAAGAAACGGAACAACATCTGACAGAAAACGAATTTGTGGCACCACTTCGTAATGTGCCATGTTGAAATACTGAAGATGTTTGAGGCAAGAAATGGCTTTTAATGATTTTCCGGTCAGCTTGCTACAGCAGTTGATTGACAGCTCGATCAAATAGGGACAGAGTCTGCAAATGTTTTGTATTGAGCTGTCTGTAACGTTAGTGTATGAGACATCAACGTGCCTGAGCTTTGTGGGGCCCATTTTTGGGTAGTTGAATGTCAATTGCTGGTCAGAGCATAACGCCGCAAGCGACAGACTTCTTATGTCTTGTTGACTCTGGAGTATCATTTTAACACTGGCTTCTGTTATTGATGTTGAAGATAAATTTAGCTCCAGAATTTTCGTGCAAGCTTTTTGCTTTTGGTTTTCACTAGTACCACACATCGCTAGTATCCCAGAGTCATCAACCTGCTGACAGGAGTCTGCCCGAAGAACCTGCATCAAGGGGCAGTACTTGGCAATCTCTTGTAATGTGGTACTGGAACAATTGGCGCAGCTGCTGACATCTAGGTACAGCAGGCTTGGTAGGCTCTTTGGTAGATCTTTTAAGGCCTTGAATGAGAGACGACTGCAGTTCTTGAGGCACAGATGGGTCAATTTCTGAAAGAGATGATGAGAGCAATGACAAATGCAAACATAACTATTCTTTCAGCATACCTTTTTCATGACTAGTTCCCTGCTAGTGTCATGGGGAGGGACATCTGCTAGCAGGGAAACTGACTAGTTATTTATGAAGTAGAAGTGTTGGGAGAATTTGTGTCAAGTAGTTTTATTCAATAATGGCTTAAAACTTAATAGCACATGGGCAAGACTCCCCCCTTTTCTTCAATTGAGCCAAGTTGGCTTGGTGAATAAAACATGGATTTTTGGACAGTACTGAAGTAGACGAGTTTCTCTGTTGCCAAACTTTACTATAGTTTGATAGTACTTTTTTAAGTCCAGACTATTTTTATATACATGCCACTGGTAAGCGTTTTAAGGATCTGTAATTTTTTTCACGAGTTCTCTGATCACTGACCCTCCCCTAAAGAATGTCTGTCTCCCCCCCCCCCCCATGAAATTGTTTCCTTACACCTACTGGTGACCATACTCAGCACCTGGTCACTGACCCTGCCCTAAAGAATGACTGTCTTCTCCCCCCATGAAATAGTTACCTTATACCTACTGGTGACCATCTTAAGCACCTGGTCACTGACCCTACCCTCAAGAATGACCGTCTCCTCCCCCCATGAAATAGTTACCATACACCTACATGTACTTATGACCTTGCTCAGCACCTTACCACTGACCCTCTCCTAAAAAATGACTGTCTCCTCCCCCAATAAAATCGTTACCTTACACCTTTTGGTGACCATACTCAGCACCTTATCACTAGCCCTGCCCTAAAGAATGGCTTTCTCCTCCCCCAAGAAAGAGTTGCATTATACCTACTGGTGACCACCTTAAGCACCTGGTCACTGACCCTACCCTCAAGGATGACCGTCTCTTCCCCCCATGAAATAGTTACCTTACACCTACTGGTGACCATCCTCAGCACCTAGCAACTGACCCACCTCTAATGAAAGACCGTCTCCTCCCCCCAATAAAATTGTTACATTATACCTACTGGTAACCATCTTAAGCACCTGGTCACTGACCCTACCCTCAAGGATGACTGTCTCCTCCCCCAAAGAAATAGTTACCTACCACCTACTGGTGGCCATCCTCAGCATCTTACCACTGACCCTACCCTAAAAAATAACTTTCTCCTCTCCCCATGAAATAGTTACCTTACACCTACTGGTGACCATCTTAAGCACCTGGTCACTGACCCTACCCTCAAGGATGAATGTCTCCTCCCCCCCAAGAAATAGTTACCTTACACCTACTGGTGACCATAATCAGCACCTTTCCACCCACCCACCCCTAAGGAACGACTTTCTCCTCCCCCCATGAAACAGTTACCTTACACCTACTGGTGACCATCCTCAGCACCTGGTCACTGACCAACTGACTGCACACACTGAGGTCAAGAGTCTTGAGATTGGAATGAAGCATCACATTGAAGTATGATGCTTTCATAGTTTGGTTCTTGGAAAGTATGGCCAACAGCTCTTGAATCAGCTGTGAATCTACAGATCAAAAGAGACAAATCTACTCTAAAGGTTTTTTAAAGAGGCACTCCACAATATAGAAAGGCAGTTCAAAAATGGTCTAAGTGACAACTTTTGACCACCATTCACAAAACCTCGATTATCTACTTTCCTGCACCGCAACAGTGGACAGAGGAATTGTTGTGTACATGTACAGTAGACAAAATACTGTCTTTGTAATCTTCTTATGGAATTTCCATCCGAACATTACCAAGTAATTTTTCTTTTGACAAAAAAGAGCTTCCAAAATGCAAAGAAAAAATAATCAATATGAATTCAGAATTCAATTAATGTAACTCAAAATAGAGCCATTAGTCAAAACAAAAAGCATGGTGAACAATGTATCAATAAGATTCAAGAGGCTGCCCTCTCAGCCTGGCCATGGAACTATTTGCATAAGGCCAATTTAAAAAAATATCCCTGTTTATTAACTACCAAGTCTGTCTCATTTCTTGTTTCAAAAATGACCCAATCAGCTCACACGCATCATGTTTTTATAACAGCATTTAACAAAACACTAATGCATCCCAAATTGAAGGACAAATTTGTTCTTATCAAAATAGTTGTTCCACATGTATGTCTCCTTGTCAACATAAATTATGAAGACTTTGTGAGTCATACATTTACTTAATTTGAAGATTGAAAAAAAAATTCAATATGTTGGGAAAAACAAACTGAAAAAATATAAATTGAAATAAAGTGGGATACTTTTTAAGTGGCCTAAAGACAAAGTCTGAATGGATAGATTACCTTATTAGTATATCTCTGTTGTTAGCAATAGAGCCAGGTCTCATGCAAAAAACAAGGTGTCTGATGGACAATAATGGTATTTCTTTTCTAATGTTCTTAGTTCAGTTGTCTTTTACTGCAGTTGGTTCAAAAAGCCAAATTTATGTGGATCAAGTGACATTGTAATCAAAGTCAAATCAGTTTTTGGGGGTTGGGGGAAGAGCATGCGCAGAAGCCAAAATTTAACCAAACCAAAAAAAAGGCTGCAAACGGCATTTCCCTTGGTTCAATTTCTCACTTTTTTCATTAGCTTTCATTTTCAAATACTTTGCTAATATTCCTGTGGTGAAAAGATTAACAAATTAGCATCTAAAAATAGCGTGAAATGGGGCAAAAAGTTAAAAAATAATTTTTGATGGAGTAATTTAGTCTCTCTGACATGTCTTGTCAAATAGCGCATGATCAAACTGCTATGCTTGTCGCCACAATGACAATTTTACTAAAAAAGAGATCACCCAACCCATCCGTCCTCGTGCTACACTCACTGAGCCCGTCGAAAGGTCCAAGAACGAACTTATATCGCCCCATATCATCGGCCATGCCTTTGCACCACCACCCCATGTCTCGAGCGAGGCACTGTAAACATCGTCTTTGTAGCGACGTATCCGCAACCATTTTCATAAAATATTCGGTGATCACTGTTAACGGAACATAGATCTGACCCTACCGACCCTGAAAGGCTCACAACTAAAATGACAGTAGATTTTTTGAGACTGAAGACGAAATATTTTTAACTACGGTACCTGCCCATTCATCGATTACACCACCAACTGAAATTTGCTTCCAGTCCTCCGCGTCCTGTGCTGAAACTCTAAGCCAGCGCCCGCAGGTTGTCAGCGGTCAGAATTTTGATCAAAAAAACAAAATGGCGGAAGAAATGAATTCCGAACAAATTCTAGTTTCATGTTGTTAAACTATCAGTTTATTTTAGTTCAGTGTAGAGTATGGATATTGATGATGAAGAGGAAGAAATCTGGGATACAAGGTCGTTCAAACAACTGAAGAGACATCTTCGAAGCTCCACTCGCGACAAGACGCGTGAGTCATACTCACAGTCAGAGAGACAAGATGCAGGGCGATCGACCTGTCGAGATATAAACTCCGATGTACCTTTCAAAAGAAAACGTTTGAAATCATCAGGGACCAACTCAAAAAAAAGAATAGCTCCGAGCCAGGAATCTCTGAAAGCAAAGTCGAACGAATCCAGTAAACCAGTAAAACAAGACAACTTGAGAAAACCGAAGCAAAAGACAAAGCTAAAGTGCTGTGGAACAAGAGTAAAATTATCCAGTAAGGGAACAAATTGCGATATTATTGGCGAAGAAACCAGCGGTGGCAACCTTGAAAACGAAGGCAGTGAATGTAGAAGTTGCACTCCAGTCAAAGATGAGGTGTGTCAATCAAGATGTGCGGGCGAGACTGGGCTTGAGTATTGTCCAAAATGTCAGATGCCGTTCAGTGGACTGAATGGTCAGTCGCCTCAATGGCATGTGGTAGAATGTCTCAATACAAGACAGACACCCATTGGTGAGTATAATATGGGTTTGATCAACAAGGATTGACATGGTATGTTTTTTTTTCTGTGGGGTTTGGTGTACAGCGGTGTTTTGAGCCTTGGCCCTTCGTCGGAGCAGACCCATTGATAAGTATTGCCTTTGGATGCCATTTGGAAGCTATTTAGCAGATTCTGGAGGTCGTGGGTTCGAACCCCACTGGAATCAGAGACTTGTTCTCTTTCTCCGTGTGGGTCCATTTCCTATCTAGAGCTAACACTCAGTAGGTATTATTTGGAATAATTTTTAGAGCACTTTAACTTGTCATGTTTAAACCTAAATATATGCTTAATAGTGCTCAATGGCCAAACCTTACTGGTTACCCCCTCAAGTACCTAGCATAGACAAACAAGTATCACAGTTACAGGTTTTTGACATTCGTTTAAACACGAGGTGGTAAGGGTTATGAAGGTAGTGATTGGATGTTGTGTGGGTGTTTTGTTGCAGAGTCACAATTGAGGAATTACATAGAGCAGATGAATGATGAATCTTTTTTTGGGAGGGGAGAGGGTGAAGGGTGGAGACTGATAAATGGATGTGAATAGTGTGAGCGTCAATGATTGGGTTTAAGGCAGATTGGGTGGAACTGTTAGGTAGGGTATCATTGGGGTGGTGGGCGGTGTGGGGACTAGTGCGAGTGAAGGTGGGTAAGGGGTAGGGATTGAAGAATGGATGTGCACAGTGAGTGTTAATGATTTGGTTTAAGGGAGATGGGGTGGAACTGTTTGTTAGGTAGGGTATCATTGAAGTGATGGGTGGTGTGGGGACTAGTGGGGTAGGGATTGAGGAATGGATATGCACAGTGTGAGTGTGAATGATTAGGTTTAAGGGAGAGGAGTGAAACTGTTTGTAAGGTAGGGATCGTTGGGGTGATGAGTGGTGTGGGGACCTGTGGGAGTGAGAAGAAAGTAAATGGAAGATAATGAAATGACAAATCTGCTTAAAGTCATCCACATTTTATCAGGCTTATTTTTAGCTCTTCAGTTCTTGGGTACAAACAATGTACTGAATTACATTTTGTAGGTTAATTCTCTTTCTGTAGAAGGTTGAAGAATGCTGCAAGGCGAGACCTTGTCTGCTATCCATTTCCATTAAAAAAGGAAAAATCATAAATTCTCAAAAATCCACAATTTCATCTGTTTTTTTCAGCAAAATTGTGTACTCTACCATCTCGGATTGCCAATCCCCCCAGTGATGATTGGTAAACATATGTTCTGCTTCAAACTTGTGTTACATTTACAGGGTTGCCACGGTCCTTGATAGTCCTGGAAAGTCCTGGAATTGGCAAAAGAAAGTTCCAAGCCCTGGAAAGTCCTTGAATTTGAGTTGCGATCCATGTATGAAAACCAAAACAGGGACTTGATTTTTCCCCAAGAAGCAGGTCTTGTAAAGTTCATTGTTAAATCAATATACAGAATAACAAAAGCTTTTTTGGTAAAGAATGTCCTTGATTTTGATTGAAAAGGTCCTGAAAAGTCCTGGAAAAGTCCTTCAATTTCACATCTAGTTATTAGTGGCAACCCTGCATTTAGATTTAGCACCAAGTTTACTGTAGCTTTATTTAAAACCCATACATCACAGTTTTCCTTTTGAACTTCAAATTATTCCCTCAGGTCTCTGCCCACAAGGATCTGATTGTACCCTGTCAAGCTCATCACACTTCAGAAGATACTCTCATCACCAGTTGGCCCTGCGGCGAAGTTACTCCTCTCCAGAACAGAAGGAACAAGTAAGTGACTGAGTTGTGTACAGAGAACTTCCCTCTCCCCTGAATCTTAGCCCACTCCATTCCCACTTCACACTGATGGAGCACTCAATTGGCTTCCTATTCAACAAAGTTTTTCCCCCCTCACCTGATTTGCACCAAGAATAAGCACATAAAGGAGATTCTACTGTACAGAACTACCACTCCACCCCATTCCCACCCAGAATGAGCACATAAAGGAAATCCAACTGTACAAAACTACCACTCCACCCCATTCCCATCCAGAATGGGCACATAAAGGAAATCCTACTGTACAGAACTACCACTCCACCC
>JAOBRG010343425.1:0-14230 GCA_027574985.1 Umimayanthus nakama | reverse complement strand
GCTGGCTTTTAACATCAATAACTTTCTTTATGGTAAACCTTGCATGTAAACAGTTTTTCAAAGTTCGCATTTAAAAAATGGGCCAGTATGTTGAAACTAACATATTAACCTTGAAACAAATAAAGTTTTTGCGAGAATATTAAAGTGTTTGTACTTTCATAAGAAAGATTTTTAAAAGACGTGACCGCAGCACCAGCAATACTAGATACATGTGTGTAATCAAGGGTGTAACCACAAACTTCGAAAAGAAGAACAGCTCCATATTTGTAGTAAAGAGCTTTTCATTTTCATATTAAGCGCCAGCCTTATTTTTTTGTTGCGCTTACTATTAGAGTATATACAGGTGTATGCAGAAAAAGGCCTCTTTGTGCCTTTCTTTAGTTTGTATGTGTGAACACTTTAATGGTTTCTTTGGTTCTTGAAGCGAGTAAACAACTCCCAAATAATTTTATAAGGATTGACCAATTTGCTCAGCAAAACACCACGCGAAAAACGAAGATTGTAAAAGTAACTTTTCTGTTCTTTACAGTGTTTCACAGCTGAAATGAGATTTGTAAAACCTCTTTTGGAGAAAAAAACTATTGCTTCCTTATTGAGATTTCGTTAAATTATTTCTTCTTTTTGTACTGCTACAGTACTTGTCCAAACTCTTTGCCCGTGAGGAAGCTTTGAAACAGACTAAACGCATCATTGGTTTTAAAACGATTTTGAAATATATAAATTCAGTGCATATCACTGCCATCTGTTTTTGCAATAAAGCGAATTCATAGAGTTCTGTCACTTTTAAAAAGGTATCTGGCTACTTTTGGAATACAAAACAACGGGAAAACTGGTAACAAAAACTGTACTGCGGCGAAATAGCATGTAACAGTATGTCCGACGACATTTTGAAAACAATCAACTGGGACTTCCGCTCATTGTTTCCTTAAATTCAATTTCTGTAAAAAGTGCATTTGTACATAAAACATTGAAATATCAGTTTTACTCTCTTTAATTTGATAGTTGCAAGCATAAAAACAATGTAAATTTTTGCCAACAACTGTTTTTATTGCATCAATCTTCAAATAATGTTTATGATTAACTTTTTTTCATGAATTTGAAAATTTTAGGCCACTTTTTATTTTTTTCTACTTTTCGTAAAAATTAAGTGGAGCAGTTGGATCTGTGCTCCCAGAAATCAAGTTGGTCTGGCCTTATATATAAATATTATTTATTTATTTATAAGGCCAGACCAGTTTGATTATAACAAGGGGAAAAGTTCCCCTCATTCCTAAGCCAAGGGTTCATGTTAAAAACACTCAACTACGGTCCACAACACCAGCATTAGCCAGGCTGCTCCTATCGACAAGTGTGTGGGTTCTTTTAAGTCCTCCCACATAACGAGAAGAGAATAGACCAAAGGCATAGTGTCCCTGTCTACAGACAGTGGAAACTGGTCAGTATTAATAATATAGTCCAGTGTTGTTGAGTGTGGACATTTTTCCTCATTAGCCATGCCCTTTGTTGTGTACACCCCATATACAATAGCAACACAGGGCCGTAGCTAGATCTTAAATTTTCTGGGGGGTGAGCAATTGTTTCTGCTGCCTCATGTGAGCTACAACACTGCTTATCACTGCAATGTAGTAAAAAATGAACTTTTAATTAAATCCCGGTCCAAAATTAGGGGGGCAGTAGTATTTTGCCCTCCCAACCTGACACTATAGCTACGGCCCTGCAACACAAAGTTTTGCAACCATGGCATCTCTCCAATCGGTTAATTTTCCAGAACTTTAGTCCCCTCTTACATGGTTTAACAATATTATGTTTGTCAGAACTTGGAGGAGAAGCATGCTCTGAGGATACAGCTGGAGGGGACAGTTGAGGACTTATGGCGGCAGTTCCAACAGGCTCTAAAGAATTACAATGAGACCACAGAGGAGAGGAAGATCGCATTTGAGAACCTAAAAGCCAAGGATGAGAAGAGTGCTAAAGAGATTGAGACACAAATGAGAAAGCTACAAAGGATACAGGTACTAAGGCATTGTACAGGTAATACTCAGGGCCTGGTTGTCCAAAGCCCAATTAGTGCTAATCCTGGGTTAACTTTAAAGGTTTTGTTAAGAGTTAATCCAGGATTAGTACTAATCTGGCTTTGAACAACCAGGCCCTGAAAATTAAGGAAGCTCTAGGCCCAGCTGTGTGTTGATAAAATTTTCTGTAAGTTCAATGGTGAGATGTAGAGAAAATATAATGAGCCCTTACATATATGACTTTTTAAAAACAAATGAAATCATTTAATTTTTGGATGCCCAAGCTAATTACTGTAACAGGTTAACCAAAGAGGGGGAGGAGGGGAGGGGGGTCATTTGGACCCCCCATAGATTTTCGAAAACAATTGCACTGCCACAAAACATCAAGCTTTGGCATGCAAGCAGCTTTGGGTAACCTTTTATTATTACCTACCTTAACAACAATCAAGTTTTAATTAAGAACTAATGCTATGGCAACAGTCGTTTCACAACATGTCCTCCATCTTGTTCACCATCTTGGATTTTTCAAAATGTTTTATTTACACAAAACTGCAGCAAATTCTACTGGAATTAGTCGAAAACATGTATTTTCAGCCTCAAATAGGAGTACATGTACAGTTGGCAATAGTCTAAAAACTCTTTTTAAATCCTTTGCTGAAAAGGCTTGCTATATATAAGTTGAAATATGTAGACAGTGGATGGGTGGGGGGGGGCTCTGACAAAGGTTCATATTTTATACCCAAAAATTCACAACATACTTCAGAACTACTGGGAGACTAGTTTTGAAAAAAACTGTTTTATCTGCGTGGGCAAGTACGCTGAACAAATGGGTTTAATCAACAAAAGTTGATATGGTATGTTTTTCGCCTGTGGGATATAGTGTTTAGCTGACGTTTCCAGCGTTAGCCCTTTGTCGGAGCAGACTCTTAGATGTACTAACTACATACGTACTACTACAGTAAGATACTACTTAGTCCACCCAAGAAAACTCCTCATTTTTGTAGCATACCTAAAACATCCTGCGTCAGCTCAGTAATTTGCTCTTTTGTTATTTGTTGATTTGAGCTGATGAAAAGTACAATACCAAAAAAATCCCTGTGTTGTTTTTGCAATCCCCCAAAAATTCTTTTGACTGAACTTTCAGATCCCAAAATATCCCTCCTGAAGATGCCCCCCCCCCTTTCTGTCAGTGAAATATATAAGTGAGGCCTATGGGAGTCAGACCCTGTAAAGACATTATGAAACTACTTTATTATAGCTAGAATGCAAAACTGATCTTGAAACACATTGTTAGATTGCTGAGTAACAAGTTTCTATTTGGGATTGTTTAGGACAATATCTCACAGTTAAAGGCTAAGATGGCAAGCAACTCAAAGGAATGTGATGAAAGAAACAGGATCATAAAAGAGGTAAATTGTTTTCTTCATACAAAATTGTTGCAATAAAACAACCTTTTTAGTTTTGAGAATAACTTTATAAAGTTGTGATCTCACACTTAGGATTTACTATGATCATTTGCTTTATTCTCACTACCAAACAACAATATTTTGTGTGGGTATTGTATGGAGAGTTTACACACTGATAAACTGGGTGAAATGATTAGGAGCCACAGACTTCAATTATTCTTGATCTTTGTGTCACTTGTGAACCTCTCCAGACTGCTATATATACACTTTAAACCCAACCCCCTTGCTTTTATAATAACTGTATTAAATTAACAAGAACATACAACTACTTCTTATGCAACTACTAATAAAAATATTAATTAAATACATAAATAGATGCTCCAGGGGAGGTTTTTCAAAATCTATTTGCAATAATGTACCTTATTTTAAAAGTATGATTTTTTATGTGTGCTCAAAACTTTAATTATGTTATCGAGGTTTTTGCATTCCTAGTTTTTAATCCTCTTATAACAGAATTTTGTTCTTTTTCCTAGCAAAGAGAAGTTGTTGCTGTACAATTCCATGAGCTAAAAGCACAAATGAACAAGCGAAGAGAAGCGGAGAGGTAAAGCAGATATTCATTAAATTGTAATACTGGTAATTGCTTCGGTTTTGCTGCCTGACCTTTCTGGAGGTATAGGGCCAGTTGTTCAAATGAAGCTATTGAATGTTATTCTTTTTTCTCTGGTGTTGGAAACAAGTATTAAGCTTAAGCTAGACACTGCATGGTTAAGATTTGAGCTTCCTTTAAGTAATCGACCTGATGTGTTTGCAGAAAATATTTTAATACTTAAACTTTGGAAACAGTTTCACTAAAATAATGACTTGGTATCATTTGATTAAAAGGTACATGCATGTACATAGGTATGATTTGTTAAAATACTCTTCAAACATACAATTATACTTACAGTAAGTGAGCTTGCATGTAAATAGATTTTTTGGCTGTGGGCAAAAACAGGACATATATTCCAAGTCAGTTGGGGTACACCACAAGTTATTTCAAAGCAGTTACCTTTAGTTACTTTGTATTAAGTGGTAGACTGTATTTTTTAGATTTCAATGACCTTTTTTGGTGGGAGGGGCTAGGTAGGGGATCGGAGTCAGACAAGCGCCTTTGTTATACCCCCAGGCCCTTTCAAGTACCTTAGTTTGTAAAAATTAATTTTCGTTTTCTGATACCTTTGTAATGCAGGGCTCGATTAACACAGTTGACTCTGCAAAGCAATGATGCCATCAAGGAGTTGAAGAGGAAACATGAAAAGGTAACAAACTGTATGTGAAGTTGCTTAAAACCTATATTCTACACACTAACATTTTTTTCTTTGTGGATTTGACTTACATGTAACTTGTTGACATGTAGTTTTAAGTTAGTGATTGTTTTTTTATGCAGAATATTAAATAATTAAGTTGTTAATGAAATACTGAAGACAATGTGTGAGTGGCATTAATAGTTCTTAAATCTGTTTGTATAAAATAAATTACGATCAGTATTATTAAGTTTGGTATCACTAATTGTTAGTGTTACTTATTTAATAATAACAGCAAGTGACTTGTTGTTTGATTTTTAGGGGGAGAGGATAATCAAGTTGGCTGAGATGAGTCGTAAGCTTGAGACTGAGCAAGAGAAAGTTCTCCCCTTCTACTCCTCTTCGCTGACTCCTGAAGAGGAGGAGGATGTAGCTGCAGCTGTACAGGAAACTCCCTCCGAGCTCCTATCAGAGGTACATCCTACATTATCTGCTCCGATGAAGGGCTACTGCTCGATACATCAGCTAAACACTATATCCCACAGGCAAAAAACATACCGTATCAACTATCTTGTTTTAGAGAACTTTGATTTCTGGACTGTGCTTAAGCTTTTTCATATTAAATAACCACTCTGTTTTAGAAATTGTAGCTCGGCTAATCATTCCAAAAATGTAAAAAACGCCAATATGTTGCTTCCAACAGGAAGCTGGCAAAACCGGGCATGTATGTATGATCAAAGGAGTAACTTGGTGGGGGGGAGGGATGATTCTGTTTGACTCTTAGCACCACATGTTTACAGTGTCTTCTTTAATGACATATAAAGGTCATTTTAGAGTCAAAGTTCCAGTTGTACCATATTAATTCTCACTAAATTTCTAGAGTGTGAATTTTGCAAGTATGAAAAAAGAAACATCAAGAGCCGTATTTCATGAGTATTAAATGTCGAGAGATTAAGGTTCATGAAACGTCAGTGATGATTGGATGTTTTGTGATAGTTGGGTCTTTAGTCGTATTTTTGTACATGAGAAGAAACAATTTTTAATTAGTTCAATGTTGCAGTGAGTTTTATATTTTTATGGCATTTCTGCTGAAATGGAAAAGAAATTGACAATGCATTCACAATTAGTTCTACTTTTAAAAAAATGTATGGTTGTGAAGGGTTCAAAGCAATTTAGTTCTATGTGATTCAGAAAATGTAACGTAAATGTAGAAGGCCTCATTAACTTATGATTTAGTGGAATCAACACAACATATACACTGGTATTTTAGATGCACATGACGACATCCTTGGCTGGTTCTTTAAACAGTGTTGTGACATGTCTTGGTATAACCTGTGCCACGGCATTCTTCATCTCTTGCATGACTATGTAATCACACCTCATTTGTTGTTTTTGTAGATACTTCATGACTACTCTTCACTTGAGAACTTCTGGAAGAGGCATAATAAGGTATGGCTTCTTAAAAAAAGGTTCAAGCTACACTAAAAATAAATGCAATAAAGTTTCTTAGGAAGTTAAGACCTGTATATGAAAGAAACCCAGCATTACCCAAGATTGTTGTGCAGCGTCATTCATTGAGGAGAAGGATAAACGAGTCAAGTCTAAGCCAACGATGCCTATTTTCTCCCAAAAAGGTCAGATTCAGACAGACCCGGACAATAAAAACTGAAGAGCGTGTTTTTTTATTCACAAATCTGGAATGAGAATGGCCAAATGTGAAATGCGCGCGTTCTTTTATTCCGCAGTCATATTCCGGAATGGACAGAACGCCATTCTGTCCTTTCTGCTCTCAGGGGCAGAACGAACAGAATGTTGCGAATGTATTCTGTACAAACCATTCTCAATCCAGGATTTGAATAAAAAACGCGCTCTAAGGTGCACCAATTAAACAATGCTGAAAAGTGTTAGACCAAGTGTTGTATCAACGATGGTTGTATCAAAAGAACCATCTAGTTCCTATTATTGTGTGTTGTCCAATGGAATGCTTAATTTTAAGAGTAGTGCCTTACTGTTTGAAAAAGTAACGTCTTTTTTTTTGTTTTGGCCTTCCGTCTGTCCACATGTAAACGATAGGAATGGCACGCACAGCTCCTAAACGAGGAAGGTTTTCTTTAAAAAACGTTATCGTTTTCGTATACTCATGGTGCTGTATCAAACTTAGAAGTATTCTCAATACTCTTACTCTTGTTAAAAAACTGTAAGGTTTTGAGTTAGCTGTCCTTTTCCTACAGGTGCTGCTTGACAAGCTGGCGCTAGACAAGGAAAAACACACACTGCTTCACGAGAACCAGCAACTACGCGCTGTGCTCAAACAATATCTAGATGGTAAGTTCTAATCCTTAAACGAAACCAAGTAGCGGTGTATATAGGCTTGTTTTTATTCTTGTCAGCAGGCAGTTCTATCTTTGTCTCCTGTTACTTTTGCTTACAAACCCTGCATGCATATTTTTGAAAACGATCACCATTTTTTCTAGATCCACCGAGCCTCTTTGTGCGACTGCCAATCCGTCTTTCTGTGTATTAAAATTTGGGTGTGTCTTTTTTCAATGTTTATGTTTTTTGGTGACTGACAATCTGTTTTCTTTCATTTTTAGGTATTTCCGTTAATGACGAAATTCTAAGTACACACAACCCTCTTTTCATCGTCAACAACAAGACAAATGTCAAGTAAGTTGCTTTGACAGAATTCAGTCTCTGCCCAAGTCTAGAAAATGGGTCATGAGGTACTTATATATCTCTGTACTCTCAGACTGAGTAATAATACGACACACAACGACAGTAATACTAACCAAAACTTATTACAAACGTAAACATTCTAAACAAAGGAACTGCAGTGAAAAAAATCTTTAAATTTTACCAAAAATTTTTATGTGAAGATTCCTGATGCTATCAACAGATGCCAAAGCAGTTCCAGAAAAAAAAATTGCGATTGTTCGCCAATGCATATCAATGTGCAAACAAGTGGAACACGTGAATACTGGTAACATTTTGAACCTGGAAAAATGAACTCGGCACAATTATCTATAATAAAGGGTTACTACAGCGGCCGAAGTCACTTTTCGGAAGTTAAAGTAAAATTTGTCAAAAATGAATATGTCTCTCATTTTGTTCAGGAATGTTTAGAAACGCACGAAAATGAGTAAATTGTGTTTTGAACGAGTTTTCGAAAACGCTCGGAAATCGTTCGGGTTTTGGTGCTTGCCATTATAGCAGCTGGGCGGAAAGTATCAGAGGTGTCTTTTCTGACTGATTCCACTTTGTTCCACAGATTATCAGTGCCAGTCATGGATCCACGAGTGAGGCGATCGGGACCGACAGTCGTTGAGGCTGCACACGTTGTGAAACATGCCATATGAGTGGACAGTTTTCTAGAAATGATCATGTCACCAGAACGATTCATTGAGTGTGGATTTGCATGGAGGATCCACATTCGTCTCGTGTATATAGATTTACAAAAGACGCAACAGTCAATCGCGAGTGTCTCTTGCAGGAGGAAAGAGCTTGTAAATAGGTTATCATTATTAAAGTAATACTTGTTATCGCACTGGTTTTGATTTACACCCCTCAAAACTCTCATTCTCGTAATATACACTATTCTCACAATTCTACTGTTCCTTGCTGTCTCTGGAAGAGTGGTTTGGATGCTCTTAAGGGCCTTAAGGGGCGGTCATTAGAGAAGTTATTGGTAAGGGTGAATAAAAAAATTACGCAAGGTCAAGTGACTAAAAAGCAAAAAAGCATTGAGTGAAAAAAATTTCCTGAAAACTGAAAAAATAGAACTGAATCAAATTTAAGTGTATGTATATTTTGGGTTTTTCTCTTATTGAAAGTCTCTGCCACGGATTCGGAGGTTTTTCATGGAGAAAAGGCAAAAAATCACTTCCGGTTTCAAAACTGCCGAGTTCACGCCCCCCCCCCCCTGCTGCTTATTAACTTTTCGATATTTTTCCCACCCCCCGGAGCTTAATAGGACCCTTCCTCGTTTATCAATTTTTCAAGTCCGATAATGAATCAATGGCCAGAGCAAAAACAATAATTGGTCGGCGAGCACTTAACGCTTGCGTGGTGCATTTTTGGCGCGACTTTTCCCGCCAAAAATCCTACTCCACAACATGCGCGTCCTGTCGTATCGTGTGATCCCTGCTTTGTTGCCCTTCTGGGTTAAGTTTTCAGAAAACTCCCAACCCCCTCCCCCCGTTTAATTTGATGCCCCCGTTTATTAAATTTTCCCAACACCCTCCCCGTTTTTTTGGCACCTGAGAGTACACGTCTCAGTCCCAGAGATTTTTGGCCTCAGAAACGGTTGAAATGTGCGTGATTGGTTGTTGCACCAACCAGAGGAAAGAAAAGGGTGGATGGAATTTCGATTCATACACCACCTTCATAAAATACCCCAACGATCATAAACAATCACTTTAAGTTTAAGTCGAGGCCAGAAAGGCAATAGTTCATACACTGGCTGTACGACTTGAAGTTTGTTTATACTCACTAGAGCATATTATGAAAGTTGTCTATTACAGTCACTACAATAACAAGAGGCTTGAAAAAAAAATCTAACTCGGCCCAAGCCTTGCCGTAACTGATTTTAAATTGACTGAAACAGCGTACATTCTGATCCCCCTTGTTCATATATTCCCCCGTTTCTATCTGGTCACGTTCGTAGCTGATCGGCACAGCGTAGAATCAAACTGGAGCGCCTGTTGTGCGGGCTAAACAAATACATAACATTCCGATCCACACTAACCTCAGATTAGTTATACAACACGGCCAACTTGTTTAAACAATGAAAGTCATACAAATATCAATTTATTCCCTATAAATATTTACATCAATTGTTCATTCAAATTCCTGGTACATTGTTTCAATACAAGTTCCGTTAACAAACCAGGTACTTGCAAAAGAGAAGACCAACAACCTGTCCAACTAGCGCAAACCAAGAAAACCAGAGGTCGTCTCCTGGAGTAAACTAACATTTTAATTTAACAGTCACGGCGTGAATACTGCCAACGACCGTTAACTGAATCGATGCGGTACTACAATACCTAGAAACTCGAAACACTGAGAGTCGTGAAGGAACAAGTCAACAAGTCCATGTACCTTGGACCAAGTGTCCGTTTGGTTGGGAGCGTTGAGAACGGAAGAAAATACGAACTGGTGAAATGAAGGTGAATGGATAATTAGGAGTAAATATAGAAAGACTGTTCGTTCCATCCTTCCATTGGCTTCTTTTTAATTTGTCGAGCAACTTGTACAAATTATGTGATTGAATACGTATATTATGTGTCAGTTTACACATCCGAAAAGCTTCTCGACTAGTTAGCAAACTATTGAGCCACGAGAGAAGAGTCGATTACTTCTGAAGCAATGAACCATTTGCAAGGTGGTTGGTGCGTATTTCGTGCCTATTTTAAATTTTAAAAGAGTAGCAGACAAAAGCTTGCAAAGCTAGTACAGTTGCAATCTTGTTTCTCGTTGTAATTTTACAACGTAAGAAGAGCGAGGTCGTTGAAAATAAATATCTTATTTACTCTTGAAATACTTTAACGCACAACAAAAGATGTCAACAAAGAGTAACGGAAAATATTGAATATTAGCTTACGAATTTCAGCTTTGGCAAAATTTGATTACTAATAATCGGGACCAATAACTTTTTTAAACCAACAGTTTTTCGGGTTACGGCATTGTTTTATGACTATGAAATAAAGAAAATCCAATTAAAACAATGCAGGGAGCCCTTCTTAACAAAATTGATCGCCGTTAGCAATACACTTGAAGACCGTTTTGGACACACAACGCTCCGCGAGTTAATTAAATTACTTAGAGCGAAATAAATTTAGCGTGGAAAGTTCTCTTCGTCACATTGCATTGTAAGCTTTTCATTCGAGTTATTCTTATTTTTGCTTTAGTAAACAAAACAAGCCACAGTTGGGCTGTGGAAAAGATGTAAGGAACACATAACGCAGGCAAAGCATCATGGTCGCAACTGGGCAGTTGGTTACACCACTTGACTTGTTTTGTACTTTTTGCCACCCCTTTCGGCACAACTGAATTTCTCTCCATTATGTCCAGTCAACCTCTGCTTCCACCATATGTTACGATACTGTAAGTGGTAAGGATATTCCTCTACACATTCCACAGGTAACCACAAAACGTAGAGCTTAAAAAATCGCCAGAAGTGTTTGATACATTCCGAGAAATTTGCAAATGCTCTTAGGTACCAAGGACATCCCGAGACCCTTGACATATTGATTCTATGGAGGAATAAGAAGTAGTGCGCTAATTGAGAGTCCCGCGGCAGCCCGGAGCACCACAAAGACAAGGAATTTTCTCGTCCTCAATTGGGAATTTGTAGTCGTATGTGATTTCTTCATTGATGTCAATGTCCCTCTTGGAATAGATGACGATCTTCTTCTCATTTTCCACACTGATGATCTTTGCATAGCAGTTGGGCTGAAATAAGCGAAGGAGATGTTATGTGAGTTAGTTTTATATACACCTAATCCAAAACAGGTTGTCTTCTGAATTGTTGCATTGTGCATTGCGTGTTGTTGCATACCCAGACCGCAATGCATCATGGATTTAACGAATTTTTAAATAGCATTGTAAGTGCCTACTAAGAGACAGCGACATTCGTGTATCAGCCATGGAAGCAATGTGAACTACAATGCTTTGCAGTCTTGGAATGCGTTGCAAATTGAATTAAAAATTTGTTACTTCCATGGTGCATTGCGATCTGGGTATGCAACAATGCGCAATGCACAGTGCAACAACTCAGAAGACAACCACATTCACTGTAAATGATCTAATAAACGCCCTCTCTCCAAACAACGCCTCCTATCCTATTAACGCTCCCCCCTTCAGCTGACAAGTTTGTATTAAACGCCCCTCTCTAACAAACGCCCCCTGTCTAATAAACGCCCCCTTCCCTGAAAACCACACCTAGGTTGGAAACAGATGTACAATACAATGAGTCAATCTATTTGCGTTCTTGCTTAATTAACACCGGTGTGCCAGTTGCGTCTTGCTCAATTTCCAGTTAAAAGTGAGGATAGCGTACGGCATTTCGCTAATTTCAATATTTCGCCTCTTTCATTAGCGTGTGTGTGTGTGCGTGTGTACGCGTGTGTGTGTCAGTCCCCGCAACTTACATCGCAACAGTGGTTGATGAAGCGAGCCAGATTGCCATTGTGAGTGGCATCAATGATTGTGTCCTGGTCCACGCGGAACATGTAGCTGCTGCCAATTCCAGACTCCTCATATCTCCTCTCCCTTTCGTCCGCCACCGCCTGCCGCACCACGTCACCCACATACTCAATCACCATCTCGTCTGCAGCAATAGGCTCCAGGGCAAACAGTCCCCAGTCGTGGATCACTGACCGTCCGAACTTCAATTGTTTCTTGCGAACCTGTACCAAAGTTCAAAAGGAGTTTAAATGTTTTGTCAATAATATAACTTTGTAACAACCTCAAAGTGGGACTATGAAAATAAATGCCTGCAAGTAAATAATTGCTCCTTGCGTTATGTCACACTCTGAGACTATCATTGCCATACTGATGAAGAATTTGTAAATTTGTCAAGCAATACACATAACACTGCATCTTGCAAAATTAAAGAAACAAGAGGCTACATGTAGCCTTAATCCGGGCCTCAACGTATGTTAGAAAATTTGTTGTTTGAAGCAGATTGCAATTCGTATCGCTTGTTCGCTAGAGTTTGTTCAATATTCGTAAAGGAAACACGAGTCATCTTACATGAAGTGGAACAAAAATCCAACTTGAAGTGTGGCGAGAAAACAGCCAGCATAAATTTGTTAGACTGTTTGTACCATTTTTTTTACAAACTATAGCGTTAGGATTCCTGTTAATATGATATTGTGATCTATTTTTTTGTCTATTTCAATAAGAAAAAAAACAGGAAAAAAGTTCGAGTCTTAACCACCTGGAATCTTATCTAGGTATATTGACTCTAAGTACGATGTCTCAACCACAGCGCTGGATGCACTTTGGAACGCAGGCTAAAACTAATCTTGTGTAACATATGCGCTAATCAAACTCGACACAAAATATCAAAACTATGGAAAAGAATAAACTATTTTCATCTGCCTTCAGCATCAGCAAATAATCGATGCTTCTCTGTAGCTTGATCAACCTAGCCTAACTGCCACTACCACTACAACAACTTCATTCAGGGCTGCAGAGTGTCCAACAACCCCGATTTAGGCGGGGTAGCCCCGACTTAGTTTGAGAAGCCCGATTTCCCGATCCTGGGAAAAAACCCTAATTTAAGGACTTCCCAAACAAAAATCTCAGATTTTAATAATTTGACATTCAAAATCCTCGGTTGATAGATGTGTTTGTTTGTAACTACGAAAATCTACTGCACAACAACGTGTTTTCATTACTGAGACAGAGAATCAAATGATGATTAGTTTTATGACTTTTTTTCACATCAATGGTCAACTGAGAAACGGCGTTTTTAAGGCCTCTAGATTCCAAAATTTTTCCTGTAAGAGCCCCCTTATAGGCTCTTGGCTTCGGCGCTCACCATTATCATACTCACCCCGCTTTAGGTATGGCTCGAGGTTCGACACTCTGGCTTTGTTCCTTTCTTTTATTTTATATCTACTATGAAAGCGAAATTATAGTATCCAGCCTCCAATCATTGTTATAATCCGCTGATCCAAAGTATCGCTGAAACATTTATGATCTCGGTCGTTGTCATTTAGTACTTAGTCTTACCCTGAGCTTGTTGAACTTCAGTATGTCACCCAAATCCTCGCAGCAAACAGCTGACTGTAGTCGTCTCTGCGTTGCTCGGTTCTCCCGCGACTGTTGCTTGGCTGTTTTCCCATCAAGCTTCTGCAAAGTACCGTGTAGTTGTAGTGTTAAAGGCAGTTCAAAAAGAGCAGCACTGAGACATTCCTAAAAATAACTACAGATGCCGCCTTTCCTTGAGTATGCACATTTCATGAATAGGAAAGTCCATGGATAAAAGAAGCACTTACTCAAGGCAGTGAAAATTGATTTAAGCGTCCCCTCCCACATACAAAGGAAGATCATAATTCCAAAGTCTTGTTTTCTAAAAGTACTCAGTGCTAAAAGGATGTAAAAGGAGTCATCAGGATTAAAAACTGAGTGGTAATTTGAACAAATAAAAACTAAATCATATCTTGGGGAAAATGTTACAACACATTCAACACATAAATTAAAATGAATGCTTGTATCAGCCTAACAACAAAACTTTCCGGCTTTTCCCTGACTCAATGTAGGTTATTTTATTGTCCTGACTTTTCATGACCGGTAGCAGCCGTCATTTCATCAGGTATCAACACTGCCATCTTCACTCTTACCGGCCAAACAGAGCTGGCGATACTCTTGCACTATTTTATAATCTTTATTGCAAAACAATAGTTCAACTCGTTAAGTTATATCACAATCGCTGCAATCTGAATATTTTGACTACACTACCCACTCGGACACAACTCAATCAAACACATCACACTGTGTAGATACTTGGGCTTGTAGG
>JAOBRG010343414.1:0-14231 GCA_027574985.1 Umimayanthus nakama | reverse complement strand
AGATCTTCATGCCGCAACCTCTTAACTGTTCCAAAATCCTGTACTAAAACCTATGGAGACCGACCTTTCTCTGTTGCCGCCCCTAAACTCTGGAACTCCTTACCTGATCAATTAAGACAGGCCGACTCACTTGGCAGTTTTAAATCTTCCTTTTTAGTAGTACTTATGAATAGGTAGTTATTTACATATATATTTAATATTTTCCACAGATTTTAAAATAGTCCTTTTTAGTTGTATTATAATATAAATGTAATATAGATAGTTTTATTGTAGGACTTGTAAGAGCATTGAGACTTGTGGAATGCTCCTAAAACATTGTTATTATTATTATTATTATTTATAGAACTTTTATGGTACACAAGTGTTCTTCACTTACTCCAAAATGACAGTGTTTGACTGTTCGAAACCCTGGACTCTCAGCGCTGTCAGGATAGGATGTATCTTGTACCGAAAGATACATGTATTGAGAACTTAGGCAATACCTGTTTTGCAAACAGTATTTTGCAACCAGTCCTTTCGTTGAAGATGCTTTCAAAGGGCCTTGTAGATACGCCACACACAATACAGAACTGTATTGCGAAAACGACAGGTAAGTTACAAGACGCACAGCAAGTATTTTTCATGGGAGGGGAGGGGGGGGGACCTCAGCTCACGAGCCGGGGAGAGTCGGCCTGGGAACGAGCTGATCAACAAAGACAAAAATGGCGGACGATTATAAAATAATCAAATAAGGTGAAGCGGTTCTCTTTTGTAGCGAAAATGGTTATTTGCATTGGCAATGTTAGTTAAGTTTGAAAATAACTACTGTATCAGAGAGTGGAAATCGTCAAGGCCGCTACCGATACTAAAAAACTCGATCATCAACTAAGGCCAGTCATCGAGTCGACGTGAACGAAGATGTTTACATGAGTCATGCCATTCATTATTGATTGTTCCTACACAATACATTACACGATCGCCATGTTTTTGCCCATGGTAAAAGGCAAAGTATGTTATTCACCATCAAAATTGCAATGATGGTTTGATCGGCTCGAACACGTGTGCTATCCACCAACTAGCGACGCGGGCCACTCCATCCACAATCCAAAATGCCTGTGCATTCAACTTGTGGACATGTTCTGCTTTTTCTTGTGACTCTAAATCTGGTGGTCACCGGGATATATTCGCAGTTTATCCCCCACGAACCCCCAGGATTTTTGTATAAAGAGGGCAAGAAAGAAGCTCCGGTTTTGATGGAAGCGTTTATGGATCTTCTGTGTCCTCAGTCTAAGCAGGCTTACCCGACATTGAAAGCGATTGCTGAGGGTTATGGACCAGATTCAGTTAGATTTGTGTTCCATCTCTTCCCTCTTCCATTTCACACTTTTGCCTTCACTGCAGCAAAGGTATGTCATTGGCGACGGAGCCGACATGTATAGTTGTAACAACCATACTAATATTTAAACTAAAATTAAAGGAAATCACTGTTAAATAAAAGTTTTTATAGGTTGTTATAATAATATACATAGGCAAGTCAATTCCGTCCGTGAGCACTCCCAAGGGGTCTGGAACGGGGAGTTTTGATCCCGCATTACCCCTCCTGTGCCCAGTTTTGGTTAATTCCCATTTCCTAGAAGCCGTCAAATCCCAAACCTGGCACCATTTTTTAGTGAAATCCTGGATCCCGAAAATAACCTTCCAGACTCTGACTCCTCCCTTTCCCCACCACCAGGCATTTGAAAAAAGTGATCTAAAAAGATAGTCTATAAAGAGCGCAATAAATTGTTGTTGTTGTTGTTGTTTGCAGAAACCCGGTCTGACGAGGTAATTCTTATTGGCTATTGCTCCTCCCCATGATAGACATGTAGTACTGCTAACAAAATGATGCTCACCTTTTGATTTGTCTTGATTGACCAGTAGTACTACTAACAAGTTACTTTTTTTTTTTTTACTATGGTACAGAGTGTGTTTGTAGTGGAAAGCTGTAACTCATCTCACATATTCCCATGGATAGAAACTGTCCTGGAATCACAAGCCAGCCTGTCCAATTATCAGGCCATGGACAAGACATCTAATGATGTAATAAGGTACAAGTTCTTTAATTCTTGTTACAGCAACTAGTGCAAACCTACTGGTCACTTTCCATTTGACTGTTTGGTCTGGCTTGCCCCCCCCCCCAAAGAAAAAAATCTGGTCTGACCGGTTTTAATGGAAAGGTGCAAGGAACACTCATGAATATATTTTTCCCATCATAACACTCCCAGTTGCTGCACTTTGGCCAAATGGAGTGGGAGAACTTGGCAACTCTGATTCATTTAGCAGGGACACTTTGGGCAGAACCTGCTCTCGGAACTTGTGTGTTCCATTTATTTCAAAAAAGTTTCAAGAACTGATGTAACTGGCTGGACCAGTAAGACTGTACAAATGAAAAGTAAACCTTAGTAGTGTACATTATATATGTCATATATTCATGTAAAGTATGTCTGTCTGTAATCACATGGCAAGACATTGCAGGTTGTGATAAATTATATGAATGATACAACTGTACTTTGAACTCAATTGATTTTAATTCTTATTATAAGGACTTTGTGAGGTGTTTTGTTTTTTATTTTTTTGAAATAAAAATCAAAAGTTTTTTACTTGTATGTAAAATGTGGAACAAGCTTATGTGTCAAAAATTTATAGCATACAGTTTTAGTTTCAGCCAGTTAATTTGCCTAGTGTGTTTCATATGGTTTCATTTTACAAATTATTAGTAAATATAATATAATAAATATAAATATAGGGACAGCAGTCAGATTATATGTGAAGACACTACAGGTGAGGAGGCTCATTAAGAACATATAAAGGCTGAATGTATTTAAATTAAAATGCAGTTGAGTTGTTTTTTGTTATTTAATATGGTTGTGACCAGTTTAGCCATGATCTCCTTAATGAATATACAAGTACATAGATCTATTGAACCCCCCGGGGAGTGGGGAGGGTACTCCCATGCATTCCTCATACAGGTATGTGCTGCTGTCCAGGGTATGGTTTTCAGGCCTTCTAGTTTAGAACAGGGTACATAATTCAGGAAAATAATGTTGGGAACAGGGTATACAACTATATAAAACTTAGAACAGTTTAATTCAGGTTGCAATAAGTTTCTTGAGAGACATATGGACACATATTGAAATTGTGTAATTCTATTTAGGCTTTAATACATGTATGTGCTGCTACTGCTTAGAACAGGGTATCAAAACCAAGCTAAATCTAGTTAGAGCAGGGTCAGGTTTCTGGAGGACCAGCGGCACACCTACACCAAAATTTCTGTTCAGTACCCCCCCCCCCCGGGGCTCGAAGCCACTCTCCTGTAGCTAGAAGAAATGAGGATGTCAATTTCTTTGTACATTTGCCTAGTAACTAATGGATTTGCAAAACTGCTCAGGATTAATGCCCTTGAATTCAAGGGAGATCAATCTGTAGTCTTTCTGGAGACTAGGAGAATTAATCAACGACATGTTTTGGGTTGTAAGGGGTTAAGGTTAGAGAACTTAAAGTCAAACTACAAGAGCTAAATAAGTAAATTTAGTCAAACAAAGCCAAACTTGCTTTTGCCATTTTTTCGAATAAAATAATACTTAATATATTTTAAAGTACTTAGAAGTTTTAACCTTTGTTCCGGATCAATAATTTGCTTTTGACATCATAATCTTTGTAATTTAGTTACATTGCAAATTTGGGAGCACAACTTGGTTTAAACCCAGCTACACTGAAGGATGGCCTCAGCACAACAGACCCCAAGTTTGACTGGCCAGCTATCACTGCTTGGAAGTATGGCTGCTCCAGTAAGTGTTTTGCCTCTCTGGGGGGTAGGGGGAGGGGGGTAATTCCTTTACCGTATTCATAATAGTTTAAGCAAGACTTCAGAGTCTGTCCAACCATCCCAATTTAGGCGGAGCCCTGATGTCACTTGAAAACCCCAATCACCCTATCATAATCGAGGAAGAAAAATCAGAACTTAAAGATTTTCCAAACAAAAATCCTGTATTTTAAGAGTTTGACACTCAAAAACCTCAGTTGATACCTGTAAGTATGTCAGTGTGTAGTAGGGAAAATCTACTGCATAAAAACCTTTTTTTTAAGTTCTGAGACAGAGAATCAAATTATGATTAGTTTTCGGACTATTTTCACATCATTAAGTTAGCTAAAAAATGGCATTTTCCAGGCCTCCAGATCAAAAATCTTTTTCAAGGGGGAACCGCACCCCCTATAGGCTTTTCTTCTTTGCTCTCCATTACCAAACAAACTTACCCCGCTTTAGGGAAGGCTGGAGATTAGACACCCTGAAACTTTCTCTTAACCATTTAAAAAATTACCAAAAAAATTGTTCTGCAAAACTAAAAAGTTGCAGTACGACAGTGGCGCTGGTACCTCAGTGCAATGCCAAAAATCATGATTTTTCTGTCAAATCACCAAGTTTAGGTCTTGTAAAGTAAGCCTCCTCTGTTTTTACAAAATTGAACTTGTGCCCACAAGATCAGTTTGAACAAAGTAGTTTAAGGAAGCTTTCCTGAAACATTTGAAAAAAAAACCACCCATAAAATATATTTCCTAGAAATTTCAGTCCACCAAAAAATACCAACCCTGGAAACTTTAATCATTTCATAATTAACAAATTGATTTTGAGTGTACCGTTCGTTTAGCTGTACAAATGCAGTTTTTATTCAACTACTTTTCAGAATCCTTTTTACCTCTAAAAACTACCAAATTTAGGAAGTGCAAGTAATATTTTTATTTCACCATATACTATAAACCAAATGATGTGCAATAATTAAAAAAATTGCAATAAAAATATATGAGACAAATTATATATATGATATTTTACAATGTATATATTTATTTAACTACATTGTATATGTTAAAGAAAATGTAACAATGTACATACTACATAGTTCACAACCCAAGAACAAACAATAGAGAATGGCAAATTTAAGGAGAATTTAAAAAACACAAATTAAGCTTTCAGATCTCCTTGTTGATTGATGTTTTTTTTTGTTTTAGAAATATTTTGCAGCGTTCTTAAGACCCTTTTCAGGCTTCTTGAGGCAACTCAAAACCTGTTTTTAGCACTCTGTAAGCATCAGAAATGGAAAGCTTGCAGAAGTTAGTAAGTACCGAAAATTTGGGGATTTAATATTGAAAACTGTTACATTAGTGATGTTTTTAAAAACAAAAAGTTACCCTGAAACTCAAGAAAACGTTGAGAGTTTTCATGATATCGAGGCAGGGATGACATCACATGCACTCCCAACAAAAAATTCTGATCTATTATCTGTAAAATTTTCAGTTTTCAAAAGCTTTGTCTTTACCAGTGCCACAGCTTTCAGCATTAAATCCCCAAATTTTCGGCACTTACTAATTTTATCTGCTCTTACTATTTCTGGCGCTTACAGAGTGCCCTGATTGTTCTTAAATTGGTTTTGTTTCCATCATGTCAACTATCACTGCAAGTACTACAAACATCTCAAAGTTTCAAACTGCAGAAAGACTTGCAATGAAACGCCAAATGTGATAAAGTTATGTTTTGTGTTTTTCAATAAAAATTTGCATTTAAATTTGCTTCTGAGGCCGAGCCTCTATTTTCTTAGCTTTTCTTGAGTTTTTGGCAAATTTGAGCCTCGTTGTTCTTATAAAATCGTTCTTTTTAAAAAATATCGTATTCCGTTTCGAATAAACACGGTACTTCATTAGAGAGGGATATAAATTGAGTTTTAAAAACTGTTTTTACTAATTACTTTCACTTATAGGAGCTGTTTACGGTACGCCAACTGTCTTCCTTAATGGAGTGTTGATTAACTACGCGCTCCCATCCTGGACGCTGCAACAGTGGAGAGCAGTTATTGACCCTTTGTTTACTCAAGCATAACTAATGTCCGTACGGCTGCCTCACTCCTATCACTATGTACATACATGTATGCACTCTACTAGGCTGAAAGTGACTCCGTGTTGGTTGGTTTAGTGCTGTTAGGCCACCGCTATGTACTAGACTATAGCTTGATCTGTGGTGGGCCTAGTTTATAGCCTGCTTGGCGGCCGTTTTTTTTCTCCCAAGTTTTCCTTTCATTCATGCATCCAATATGGCCGCTAGCTCGCACAATGTTCGGTCTCTACTAAGCCTCAGTCTATAGCTAGCTTCCCAAAAGTTATCTTGTCATTTAGTATAGGCTTGAAACACTAAAACAAGAATTTCTGGGATTTGGATTTATCAACTTTTTTACTAATAACTTTTTGTGGAATAGAATTGAAACTATCACTTAAAATAACTGTTAATTGAAATACTTTTTTTGCTTCGACTAACACTTTAGCCCTACACTGTATTCACAGTCCCACTGGTCTTTGTTGGAACTGCGGTACCGGGCAGTAGTTGAAAAGCTTAGGATGTAATTATTACCGTTAATTGCCCGTTCAGAGTGTATATAAGTTGAAACTGTACAGACCTCCATACATGTAATGTTGCTGAAACAAAAAACAAACCAGTAGATGATACCTTAAAGGTGTCCAATTCTACAACTGGTTTCGGCTCCATTAAATCCTAGACCAATTGTAGACCATATTAGGAAGGGCTACCCCCTATGTGAGCACAGTTACTGAGCAATCGTTAGTCAGTATAGGCAAGTAGGCAAGGATAATAAAATTGTAACCGTCAATAGAGAGTTTGTTAGAAAGTATATATGCTCTCTACCTGCATGTCGTTGCGATACCGGTGCTTTTTGTATGATCATATGTACGTGCATATCGAAACTCGGCGCAGACACTACTATCCTAATAAGATGACGCAGAAACAAAAGTAATTCAGTAACTGATCACCAATGCAACACGTCCTAAAATGTGTGCAATTCTATAAAGGGTTTTAGCTCCATTAATTCCTAAATAACGGATCAATGTTTGTTACTGCATGGTTAAGCGATCAGTGTTCAAAACTAAAATTTTATATTGTTAGAAACCTTTAGAGATCTTCGGGGGTGGAAGTGGAATCTTTTCAGTATGATAATTCGTTATTCCCAGATATTTTTCGACCAATGACTCATGATTCATTTACAGAATTTCTTCATAACTCATTTGTGTTATCATGAGAAAAAAACTCAAGATTCGCTTTTTTTATCCATGATTCATGATTCACTGTCTGCGAGATGATTTCATGATTACTTCACTTCATATGTTTCAAAGTGTTAAACTTTTGTTAACAAATTATTCTACTCGACCTTATGAATATTGGCCGATTATAACAGATTTGCGCTCCGCGCTCGTCTGTTATTTATCAGCTAATATTTAGTGCGGTCTCGTAGAACAATTGCTAACTATCGTCAAATGTTTCTTTTAATCACTGTCAGCACAGTTTCTGGTTATATCTTTTATTTTTAGAGCTGATTAAAGAAAATCTAAATTTACCTCAATGTTTTGGTCGTGACTTGGTTATCTAGGTTTATCTACCGTTTTGCTAAATGTATTGCCAAAAATGGACCTCTTGTATTGCCCTAAAGCCCATCACACACTAGGCGATCAGCTAGTGTGGGGTGCTTCCCGACAAGCCTCAACAAAATCGATAGTTGTCGGGGGGAAGTTTAAACATGTTTGGTTTTCAGACGACCTGATGGTTCTTGTCGGCTAGTGTGTGGTGATCCCCGACAATTTGTTGGCGACAAATATATGCTGTAACCAATGGAAAAGGTTTACTTCCTTCACGTGATATTTACTGCCACAATCCAACATGGCGGTACAGCAGGAACAGCGAACAACGTATTAACTCAACAAAAAATCGGCGACAATAAATCGGCTAGTTTGTGATTAGCCAAAGAACCAGACAGATTTTCCTCCAACTAAAAGTCGGGAGTTTCTCGGCAAAAATTCGGCCGGCCTGCAGGCGACGGAAAATTGACTGACGAAAGAGCAATAGAGTGGAAAATTACTTTCGGTGAGGTTTTGTTCGCGGTATCAGGAAAAAATTTTTGATTTTGCAAAGGTCGTTTTTTGTCTTAGCCATACTCATTTTAGTTAACGGTTAACTTTTGATGTTTTGGCGCGTTAAAACTAGTACACACTTTTTTATAAGAACAATTTTATATGAACAACGAAGCTCAAACTTGACCAAAAACTAGGAACAACGTAACAATCAAGGCGGCTGGGATTTAGAACTCAAAAAAAAGCAAAGTTTACTTTCTCAATGAAATTCCATTGTTTTCCTGAAACTTGACTGTATCGAGCGATGAAGACTCCAATTCTATTGCGGTTTATTTGGCTTGGTAACTGCAGTGCATGCAATAATTTAGGAGTTATTTCTAACTGTTGTTGTTCTTAAAGGTATTTTCAAAAACTAGTAGTTTTCAGTGGCAAGTGTAGTGCTGCCGGACACAAAATGATGCTGTATGATTTTTCTGTTTTTCAAGCAGTATCACTATTCAAAATGAACACAAGTTTACTTTTCATCTCAACATGATTACTTTGTAAAACTAACGGTTTAAAGTCACAGCTTTGGGCATGTGCTAAATTTTTTGAACTTTAATAATTTTAACAAAGTGTCACTGAAGGCGATAACTGCTCTGCTCAGTTTAAATTTGCACAGCCTCGACAGTCAACATTATACGACCCTCCACTTGTTCAGTTCAATGACAAAAATTGTTTATTGCACTGTCGCCTTGACTTGACTTGTGTGGCTCATTGTCCAAGATAACATTGAAATATTTTGAGTTTGCACTGCACTTTGGCTTATTCGCTGATAGTTGATTCACTGCTCTGGAGAATTTGGCTCTCTGGATTCCTTCTTGTTAGACGGTTTGTCAAAATTTTGCTCCACGCTGGGTTGGTTTCTTTTGCGGTTGTCGTTGCATAGTGTTGTCGCTCATTTCTGCATTTGACTGATTGCATAGCCTCACAACGCTTGATGAATTTGACTCATTGGCCTCCATCATGCTGGATGGTTTGTGCATGGCGAAATTTCGAGTCACCTTTGATAACGTTTTGGTCTATCTTCTTTGAATTCCCTAACTGAGAGGCTTTCTGTGTGATGACAAAATCAATCCTGCAACGCTAATAAAAGTACATTGTCTTCTCCGAGAATCGACAATAAAGCGTTTATTAGAAACGTTAACTCGCTCGCCGAACGAAACGAACAAAGAAAACTCTCGCCTAACAATGGTTCCCAGATAGGTCAGGAATAGTCAAAGACCACATGTGGCCTCGCGAGTGAAGGTATCCAGTGGCGAATGGAACAATAGCTACGCTTGTAAATTACTCAAAAAATATTTTTTAATAAATGCTCTTCGCGTTTTTACTCGTAGCAGTGTTTTAACACTAAAAGCTTAAAAGCTCGAAAACCGTAAACGCAGTTTTAGAAGAACCAATAACTTTTGGCTTAAGTTGACTAAAGCTGGGCTGCACTCAACTTTTTGGCGACGTATATAACAGTATAGTGTATATTGTATTCGAGAACTAAATATATGGCGTATCCCTTTATAACAGTACTAGAGTTCTTCGACGATATTATGCACAAAAACACACACTGCGTGAAACAACAAAAAGGTGTCGTTTAAAATTTGTTTTGGAAAAGACTTGTATGTTTGCCACAAAAGCTTCGATTTTTGTTCTAAATTTCATTGCATTACCTCACAAAAACTCCTACAGGCAACGTAACAGTTCACAGCTTTGCGATTTTCGTGCACGAGCAGAATAATCTGATGATAAGAAGATGACTTTCTTTCAAAACAGTTGTTCTGTCGGAGAGAACAAGCTTGCTGAACATTAACGTAACAATACAGCTCTTGATGAGACCGTGTCAATTTTCCGTGTTTGCCACAAATCACTCGAATCTCGGTCACTGAAAGCACATCTAGAGGGAAATTATCAATATGCCATAAAACTCTTTTAAAACACCCAACGATCATGCAAGAACCTCGTTCTGACTGTTCTCGAGCATTCAATGAACATAATGTGTCATTTCAATGTCTAACTGATCCAGTAAGTTGCGGTTTATAGCGTAATTAGTCTTGATACTTAATAAGCAACTATTTGTGTTCAACAAAAAAACCCATCATATCTAAACGATTTTAATAATACACGAAGAAGTAAAAGAGGTAAATATTGATTTTGCGTGTTTTTGTCAAAAAAGTCAACTTTAAGGTTTTCTAATGGTCTCATTTTATTTTGGTTAACATGTCTTGGAAAGTTGTCGAAGACACCTATCCTAGCTACTGACTTTCATACTGTAAATCGCATAAGCTTCCATATTATGACGTTTATCTACTATCCATAAATAGCAGATATATTGATCATAAGATACCAGCGGTAAAACTGAAACAAGTCAATATTGTTACCATTGGTTGGAGCCCGCTGAAACCAGGGAAACGCAAAGACCAATATTTTCAATCTATCAATTATTTTCTTTATCAGTAGTTTTTGAAAGAATAAAATTGAAACTATCATGTAAATAGACATCTTTTTCCGTGAAAACTGTCACGAAAGATTGAAAGTTATAACACTTTCTAAGCTTTAAACTACCTCTGTAGCTGTGTTCACAGTCCGAACATACTTTCAATTTGCTTAACCAGTTTTATCTCTCTTACTGCCTCTCAAAGTTTAAATTTAACTCTTCAAGTACTTTCTACCTGGACAGGTTAACCAAAATAGAATAATTAAATTGTTAAGTTATCTGTAAGTAGTGCGTGTGCAATACCTTATTATCATTTAATACAAATGTGCATGACTGATATTTATAGTTGTTTCTGCATGGTTTAGCAGTGCGTAAGTTCTCATAATTTTAACATTTTATGTGGTAGAACTGATCTTAGGTTAACAACGCTGAACTTTTTAAAAGATACAAGCATATCTAAACTTTTAAAAGCTCTACTCTTCTGCACCCTCTGCTAGTATCTAGTATGCTTTAATATGACGCAACCATTATATTATCAAGTCCTGTGAATCGGCTAGCTGCAACCTCAGGCTTCAATTAACTTCTAACTTTTCTATTCTGTCGGTATCAATGAAAAGTTATTGACCCACAACTATCTACAAAGATAAGTCACGACACTGCGAACAACTGTATTTGTTGAGCCAGTTTCAGCGAATATCTACATGAACAACAGTTTCCCGAATAAAGTCTAAAGATGTTTCTCGGTAACCCAAAATTTTATAAAAGGCACTAGTTCTAGCAATTACATTTAGATTGATAGTTTCCACTCACTGACCGTCCAATAACTTTATCAGCTAGCTGCTTTATTCACGCATTGACTTTGGTTTCAACAACTTTATTTGCGGCTTAGTGGTAACTAACGATAACAATAACAAGCAAACTACAACATAAGCGATGGCTCTGCCGTATTTAAAAATGAATACAAGTTCCATTTGTTAGTTGTTTCTGGGAAGTTTTAATCTTCAGTTGTTGTAAATGCAGGGCCTTTTCTTATTTTCATCGACTCACGGTGGTTGCATAACACGGAACGGCCATTGTGCACAAGACTTGGTGTGGAGCACTCAATCTGAGAAAGGGTTCATTGCTAGATCGAGGTCACGTACAATTAGTATTATGTCACAATTAGTAATATGTCACAATTAGTAATATGTCACAGTCACGAAACCTTCTCGCAATATCTGGGACCAGTATCTGGCCGTTTCGGAAGTTTCATTGCGTCAGTTATGGGTAGTAGACTTTGCGAAACAAAATGTGGATTAATTTCAAAGTCTTTGTGACAGCGAAAGAAAATTTGTCTCCAAATAAAGTCTCCACTTTATTAATTAACCATATCTTCTTACTAAGTTGCTCTCAACCAAAGCCAAAGGAGGTTGTATCAATACAACTTTTATTAGTTCATGGCTATACAAACTGTTTCGTGCATGCACAGGCCCCGAACAATAGCTATGCTTGTTAATTACTCAAAACAAATTTTATATTTATCATAAATGCTCTTGTTTACTTTTTATACTCGTAGCGATACCTTTTCAGATAAATCTAAAAAGAAGTACAACTACCAAGAAGCAACTCAAAGTATCGTTTATTCTGCATGAAATATTGAAGTACTGTTCATCATCATTGACCAGAGAGTAGATTGATAATGAGCACACTTGGCAAAAACTCAGGTCATTTGGGAAATATATTGAAAGAGCTTTGCGAGCTGAAATACAAGAAAAACGTACTGTTCGCCTGTAAAACCCTCTAATTATTTTCAGCTCTCCTAGTTGGCGGTGTTACGAGTATTACTGCAGCATTCGGCTTTCATCCATTTCGTCTTGAACTCGGATCATTTGGGCAATATATTGAAAGTTGCGAGTTCAATTACAAGAAAAACGTACTGTTCGCCTGTGAAACCCTCTAATTATTTTCAGTTCTCCTATTTGGCGGTGTTACGAGTATTACTGCAGCACTCGGCTTTAATCCATGTCGTCTTTCAGTCAAAAAAGCTAAAGAAAAGTCCACTGTTTCGGGCTACTAGTGTTTTAAGGGCATTGCAGCCACAAAAAGCTGCAAATACAGTTTACATGGTTTTGCAGAGAAACTACTTGTCCAAACTGATGTGAAATCTTTGTAAAAAAGCAAACTAAAAAATATTAAGTTCAAAACCCGTACCCGCAGGTTTTATAGGATCCACTAACTTTTTTCCGAGGCTGGGTTCTTCCTAACTTTTTGGCAATTTCAGCCTAAAAGTGTTCTTATTTCCTGATCCTGATCATGCCTGGTTGAATATAGAACTGACTACAAAGATGAAACCAGCGATTGAATAAATGACACTGACATTGATGGCATCGAGATAATCTTGATGAACCGAAATTCAACGTAGCCTGCAGTAGTTATTATAATGAAAGAAAGAAAAACTATTGCCATCTGTAAAAAGGATGTCGTTTGGATTTCGATTGAAAGGACTTCTAAGAGCCACAAAAACTTCAATTTTGTTTTCCAAATTTTACTGCGTTACTTCACAATAACTTTTTCAGGCAACTTACAGTTCGGACGTCTGCGATTTCACCAGTACAATAAGAATAATCTAAATAAATGAAGACCGCTTTTTCCCCAAAACATCCATTCTGCCAGACTGCACATTAACGTAAAATTACAGCTCTTGATGAGACTGTGAATGACACTAAATCACTTGAATCTTCATCACTGAAAGCACAGAGGGAAGTTTCAAGTATGCTATAAGACTGTTGCAAAAACTCCCAGCAGCCATGCAAGCAACTTTTTTGGACTTTTCTCGAACTTTCGGCAATGAACATAATAATATGTCAGTTTAATGTCTAACATCCAGAAAGTTGGGTTTTACAACGCCGTTAGTCTTGATATTTGATAAGCAGATATTTATATCAAACAAAACAAACTATCAGTTATAAACGATTTTAAAAACACATTAAAAGGTATTGTAAACGTAAAGTGAAGGAACAGGCATTAATTATGTTATTTTTTTAAAATCAAAATAGCTATTTTTCATAATTTTTTAATAGTCTCAAATTATTTTGTTAACTTACCCTAAAAAGGTGCCGAAGACACTTAATTACGCCGAGCCGAACCCCATTGTTCTTAAACTGTTCTTATCTTTTAAGTACTCATAAGAACAAGATAAGAACAACATTAGTAAGAAATAATTTCTTAAGTATTGCAAAATAACCTAACATGGAAATTCGATCGATCTCAACGTTTGGACTTTTTAACGCCCCATAAAATCGAGTTTGAGAAAAATAACAGAGTTTTTTTTAAAAAAAGAAAACTTTGCATTTATTACCCCCAAATCCCAGGCTTGATTGTTCTTATCTTGCTCTGTGTTTTTGGCCAAATTTGAGGCTCGTTGTTCTTACAAAATTGTTCTAATAAGAAAAGCATGTTTCCTACCGTTAACTTTTATAATGTAAATCGTGCAAAGTTCCACATTTATGACGTTTATTTATTATCCATATAATCCATATAAAATAGCAGATATGTTGATCATAAAATACCAGCGGTAAAAATGAAATGAACCAGTATTGTTACCATCGGTCGTAGCCGGCTTGAAACCGGAAGACCATTGCTTTAAATCTGTTAACCTATTTTTATCCTTAACTTTTGAAAGAACAGAATTGAAGTTGTCAAGGATATTTTTGAAAGTTTTTTAAGTTTTTTAAATTTACTTGCAGAGCCGGCTAGTTAGAGAAACATTCTTGTTGCACTGTGTTTACAATTCAAACGTACTTTCAATTTGCTGTGGCCGGGACTGATTCAAAAGTTTAGAAAGTCACTTTTAAATGTCTCTAATTGT
>JAOBRG010343403.1:0-14231 GCA_027574985.1 Umimayanthus nakama | reverse complement strand
CCCCCCCCCCCCCCCCCCCCCCCCCCCCCCCCCCCCCCCCCCCCCCCCCCCCCGCTCGGTCTTGTTTGAAAACTCTAGCTAGTCAAACGTATCCATCTTTCACAAAGCCAACCTGCGAGCCAGCCCATTTGCGGTACTGTTTAAAGCACTCACCTCATTGGCTAGAACATAAAAATCTATTATAACTTCACTAATTAGTACATTTATTAAACTTCTTGTTTGAAAACTCTAGCTAGTCAAACGTACCCATCTTTCACAAGGCCAACCTGCGAGCCGGCCCATTTGCGGTACTGTTTAAAGCACTCACCTCATTGGCTAGAACATGAAAATCTATTATAACTTCACCAATTAGTACATTTATTAAACTCGAATTTACTAGGTTATTCCTTTATAGTGAAAACTAGTCCGATACTTCCGTAATGCAACTACGATTCCATTTGGGGAACATAGAAAACTAGAGCCCTTTGTTAGCTACTGTTTTGTAATCTCTTGATTGGATAAAAAAATGTAGCACTAAAAAAACGTCGCTTTAAATAAAAATATTGTTGTATTTTTCTCAAAAACGCATTGTGTGAGGGCTGATATTTGTTCTCAGTATGAAAATCTAAACATTCTAAAGTGGGGAAAGCAAATTGCCGCAGAGCGTTCTCTAGTTTTTAAATGGATTGTTACTTTAAAAAACGTTTTTAACTATTTTTTAAAACTATCTCAATAAATTTTTAGAGGTTTTTCAAATACTTAAGATCATTAACTTGTCAATGAAACGAGCGAAAAACCTAGGAAGTTACCCTGCTCGTTTAGGAAATAATCTGCTTAAATGAACTTTACAAACAAAACTACCCACAGGAGACAATTTGACAATCACAGTTTATACCAAGGTTGTTAATTTCCATCTTGTAAGTAATCATGTGACGCCTTATTGACATTTTTTTTATTTTCTTCAATTTTTTTTCTGGTTTAGTTTAGTTTTTGCTCAATGTTTTCCATGACTGTTAAGTATACCTTACCATATAAGGTGTTCCATTACTATTCGGTTTAGTATCTTATGTCATCTGAAAACGTCCGTGCTCATTTAAAATTGGCGTGACTTTTCTCAATTAACTCTCCCTTAGTTTGTCTAGGAATGCAAACTACTCTTCCAATATCGAGTCTAAACGTAAAGCAGTCGTCATCATTGTAACTGTAGAAGTGGAAAAACGTTGAGAAGAGGCTATCATAAAATCTATTGTTAGTTTCATGGAAACTACAACTTTTATTTGTTAACTAACTGCAAAACAAAAAATGTTTCTTAATGTTATTTCTCTTGGCGAGGTTTTTTGACAAATACATTTATCGAAAGTGTATTACTTGAGTACAAGATACATAAAACGCCAGTTCAGTCGTTGTGTTATGGAAAATGTTTATAGTCAAGTTATATAACTTTAGAAAACCGTTACTTCATATTGGTGTAACCGGTTTGTCACCTAAGAGAAGTAATAAATATTCAGTTTTTATACAACTAGTTTGTCAGTAATCCAGGATTGTTAGAACAAAACAAAAGCAAGATAACTTTGTCGTTGACGAGTTTCACAATAAATACGTACCTCGGGAGTCACAAAAGTTTTTTTTTTTTTTTTTTTTTACATTTTTATTTATTAGCAAAAACATGCGTTACAGTTTTTCCTATTATAACTTTTACAAAATTTCTTTTTATCTTGAAACTAAAACATAACAGATTTTACAGCTTCTTTAGAAAAAGGTTACTGTTTGGGAAAGTTGTCATATAATTTAGACGAATTTTTGTTTTTACCCTGTATTGGCACGGCTAAAACTAAGTACTATATATGAACTAACAAGATATAGCTAAATTACATCAGCGTAAACTGTCAACATTTAATTGCCCTGAAAATGATGTGTTTTTCTAATCATCTTGCATCATGCCCAGGCCAACAAAAACAAAACCAACCGGCTGGTCGATCAGCAGTGCCCGGGAGAAAAGTGTTAGAAGAACAAGAGACAAATACAAGGTAATTTACATTTCTGTCAATTACTGTACACATGCTAAAACTCTCTTTGGCTTAAACGAATCGACCAATAAGAATGGTGTAACGGAATACTGGTATATTGCCCCGTTATTTTTGCTGCTAATAAACCCCCCTCGAACCCACTCCTCTTTCGCCGGCCGCCTCATTTTCTCACCAAAACATTTCTTCCTAATCCCCCTACGGGGCTTGAAGGGCTACTTTGGCTTATACCATCTCATATTCAATTGGTGTTCGTGTAATCACCCGGCATTACTAGAGATTTTAAAATCCGTATAGATCTATAATTTACTTGGCTTTTCGCAAACGAATAGGAGCGTCTAACTTTTAGGTTTTTTAAATAACTTGAGGATTTCAAACGTTCTTAAAGCATTCTTTTAAAAACACAATTGTCAGTGTATTGGTATACATTTGATTCTTTTCATTCCCGCACCAAGCGGAATATTTTTATTAATAGCTTGCTAAAGCGTAGAATAAATTATTCATCTTCAAGACAATTTTGGTTCAAATTTTTCTCAACGTTTTACATGACGCTGTGTTGCTACCGTATAAGGTATTCAGTTAATTTTCTGTTTAGTATTTTATGTCTTCTGAAAACGGTGCTCAGTGCTTATAACTTCGCGTGACTTTTCTCAATCGAGTTCCCTTCCTGAGTTGGTTATTACGAATGCAAGGTAGGGTTCCAATACCAAGTCTAACGACTTTGTTCCAACGTAGAAGAGCCGTCATCGTCGTCACCTTTAGAAGTTAGCGGACATTGACATAACTTTATAGTAAGAGAACTCCGTTAAAGTCTAATTTTAGTTGCATAACAACTAATTTTTTTAAATTTTTAGTTAACTGTCAAACAAAAACTAACTCTAAATATAAATTCCTTTGTCAGAGTAATACATTAATTTTATTAATGTATTTTTAGTAATACTTTTTTTAGTTTAATATTCACAGCTGAAGAAGATTTACTATGAAAACGCTTTTTTAAATGCCAAGCAAAATTTTACCTCACCTTTTCAAAATATTATTTTCAGCAGTAATAATAAATCACTTTCAGAAAAATTTATATTTTATTTTTGTGATATTGAAGCACTAAACCATGACAATATTATCGGTGATAAGCTTCAGGTCTTGAAAGCACATTTATACAGTTTATCACGAAATTGGAAACCTCGGTTGTTGCAGAATTTATGATTTTGAAAGTCGACAAGCATATTTTCAATTGTATTTTTACAAGTTTTAGTTTTCAGTTTTAGGACAAAGGTAATTTTAAAAGTATTTATAAAGTCGCCAAGTGGATAAGGTTACACCAACAATCATTAATTTCATTTTTTTTAAATTTCAGCATCAGAAAAATGACCTTTATAATCTTTATTTATCTCTTATAATTTAAAAATAGTTTTTATAGATGCACAGTCATTTGTTTTTAAAATTACCCGCTAGTTAAGAAAACTGACGATAGTACTTCAAACTTGTACAAACACGTGAGAACTTAACAGGCCGAGCTCAATTTTACCTGTTGGTTTTAATATATGAGTTACAATAATTATAAACACTTACTGACTAGCCATAAAGCAGAGATGCCAACTCTCTCGCATTTTGCGAGATAACTCCACAGTTTTGATGGAACTCCTTCTCTCCCGCGTGTTATAGCAAATCTTCCGCATTGGCTTTGTAAATAGACAAAATAGGAGATATTATGCAAGGCGATGTGAACACTTGATAGGTCAGTCGAAAAAATAAAAGTTACTGTAGCCCCCCGAAGTCTCCTGCATTTTGAACTTCAGTGGTTGGTTTAGCTCTGCCTAAGGGAAACTGGATTAATTTCGCCAAAGATTCAACAAATATTTCCGATTTTTCTTCAACGCTTTTTGCTATTATGACGGTTCGTTCAGCCTCTTCTTTGTTCGTTCAGCTCAAAATTAATGAAAATTAGTTGACTTTTCTTTATATTTTTCTTGACAAAAATTACATACATTAAGCTTGTTGATCTTTGACTGCCAAGAGATTCCCTTTTTTGAGTAGAGTTGTACATTTTTGTCTTTTAAACTACGCTGGCAAAAATTTTCTTTTGGTCCAGCTGCCAGCACGCTGCAACGTCGCTGTCACGCATTGATCTTCATATAACTTTAATGGCGGAAAACATTGCACCACATCTCCCGCTAAGCAAAAAGTATCATGCGTTGATCACGTGCACAAGCGGTCGATAAGTGCTTGTTCCCTTCTCATGATCTTTGACAGGGAGGCAATTGACTTGAGAACTGCCTTTGGTCATCAAATTACACTCTTTATATAAGAACCTTTTCATAAGAACATGAGGAAAACGGCCAAAACTTAAAACATAACGAGGCAACACCATTGCAGGGTCGTAACGAGGTATATAGGATCAGGGATCAACGGCAAAAATGGTCTGGGATCAGGGATCGGAGGGCTTGGGTCAGGGATCAAGCGGGTGGGATCAGGGATCGGAGGGTTTGGGTCAGGGATCAAGCGGGTGGTACCCGGGATTAGAAGAGAACTAAGACGGGGTCAGTTCCTCGAAATCTTTTGGGATCGAGAACCAGTTTTTTTTTTTGAAAATTTCGGAATCAAGGATCAAAAATTTGTCTAAAACAACGGTATCAAAGCCCTTAAAATATATCTCATTAGCCTTAAGTGTTATGCATATACAAAGGAAAGTTAGTTTTAAAATAATTTTTATTCATAGTTTCTTTTAGGTCAGGGTAACAGTTGACTCATTAAAGTGTGTTTCCGGCTGGTTTGCACTTATGGAAAACAGTAGCTGCACACATAATACTAAGTGCTACGTCTAAAAACATTTTAAGAACATTCAGCTTAGATGTTCTTAAATATATGTGTAGCCAGTGAGATCCAGCTAGAGTAAACGCTTTTTTTTAAAAAAAAAACCAGTAACTTTTGCCTCAGCCTGGGCTGTTCTTAAATTTCTGGCAATTTTAGCCTCAAATTATTCTTAAATTGTTCTTATTTCCTGGTAGTTGCATTAGGAACAATAAAACGTTCAACACTAAGAAATACGTGTTTGCTATTATTTTATCCTGCTGCACTGATGCCTAAAAGTTTGACACTGTCTATACATTGTCCGCGAACGTCACGAGCTTGCTTATCACTCCTCCAGCGCTCGATGACCCAGCTATTTCTATTACATGTACATCTCATTCTGTGACTGTGTACAAGAATTAAATAAACTTTCGCACATTTTTCTGATCAAAATTTCAGCCTGGTAATTGTTCTTAGCTTGTTCTTAAATTTTGTGCCAATCTCAGCCTAGGTGTTCTTATAACATTTGATCTTATAAAGAAAAAAGCGTGTATGTCAGTTAGATCCGCTAAAACAGTTCCTATGTAACAATCGCACTTGTGTCGTTCAAGCTAAAAAAATACAAACCTGATTACAAAAGAAACTAAGTTGGAAATGATATTTAATAATTCTGAAATGGCGGCTTCATCACATGTCTCCAACTATTCCATGTACCTTATTAGTGCACTCAGTGGTTTTCAACACGTCAATTTTAAGTAACCATGGGAAATATTAAGTCTGTAAACGAAATATTCTGAAGCGGCTATCTGATTTAATAAAGTAAAGTCTCTCCTTTACTTAAAAAATATTTTTTTGAAGAACCTTTAAAGCCTTTTCCTATTAGTTGTATTGCCATCACATGTTTTCTCCTTGACCAAAAGTTGTTAATAAGAGGGCACTAACTGGCTTATATATTTGCTTAAACGCATGGTAGATTATACTGACAAAAACTTCTTCATCTGCGTCGTAAAATTTTATGCATTACCACTACTTCGTAATTTATTTGTAAAATATCTGTAAGTATTCGAGTTGAAATACAATGCTAGTTGATACGGAGCCTTGTTTTAGGAAATTAACTCAGTTTTTGAAGTCATTCCTTTTTGATGAGTGTCGAGTTAAATAATCTTATAACTCAACAGAGCGTTGAGTTTGTGATTTATAGCTTTTCAGTTTATGAGTGTTGTAAGTACCGAAGTGTAGCCTGACCAGGAGATAATGAGTTATTTGTTCATCACGCAGCCATGGTATGTGTTTTATTGGCATGTCATCAACCCACCAGACGTGCATGCTTACATGTGGATTTTACAACTTTTTTTTTGCTTATCTACAGTATAGCAGTAGCATTAACAACTATTTCAAGAAAGGTTACTTTGCTTACACCATAAAATAAAACAGGAATCTTATGATAGGTCTGACAAATCATGTGCGTGAAAAATGTGGTATGCTCATTAATTAAATGCCATTGTTCATATTTATTAAGTATCAGTGATCTCGTGTTTATTGTATTGCTTTTGAAGTAACTTTTCTTGAATCGGGTGTAAACACTGATAAATCAGCCAAGAAAGCGAATTTTTGAAATAGCTAACACCATCGTCCCTAAATTCCCTTTTGAGCCTTTCGTCTTTCTCGTGTTAATTCCTATTCAGCTATCTTTATTATAAGTTGTATCATTAAGGGTAATGGAGAGCAAAGTTGCTGTTATAAATCATCTGACTGATTGTATAATATTTATTATGATCTTACTTTTTACTATGTAGCCAATATTCGGCTGTTGTGTATGGTTTAAAGGAACTAGACTTTCTCGGCAATATCGACTTCGTAACTAGTGACTTGAAAGTGCTCTTTCAGAAAATGATATGCTCTAAAGTTTATATTAACATAACCACTGAATTACCATTTCCTTCCTCGATATCAGTTATGGCAATATCACAAAAGTCCTTCTTGTACCTGGGTCTCTTTTCTACATAAGGAACATGACGTCAACGTTGTCAAACTTCAACGTTTTATGACGGAAACTCTATTTATCAGTTTACTGCCACGAACAATATCTGACAAGAGATCTGATGTCGTGACACCTGACCGGATGCCGGGAAATAACAAGCTTAACTATGAGCAGTTTCCATGGTAGCAACAAAACATGAAAGTTGAGGGGTCGAAACGGAATACTTTGTTCGGTGAGGCCTGGGTTCTAAAGTGCAAAGTATTATGAGCGGCGGGTGTTGATGCTATTACACCACTGTAATGTAGATTTTTCTCTGCTTGCGGCTTTTCAAAATAACAGGAAAGGTACTATTTTGATGATTCTTTTGACATTTCTCTTCAATTATTTTATTCCTTCCCGCGACATACATTATACATGCACATCGTTGCTATCAAAGTAACAATTGATACGTATGCAAAATTGATGTTGAAGTTGGGGACTTTTGTTTTCGAACCGGGCTCTGCTTGTCATTGTCTATGAAACTGCCTATTGCCAATGCCCATTTCGTGGATTGTTCATCACGTTTATATATATTATGCTTTCACTTCCCTGATTTGTTTTGACATATTATTTGACTTTGAAATAAATAAAAGAGAAACAAGAGGCTCATTAAGCCTTTACTCGTGGTACCAATGGAGACAAGTGAGGTTGCGTTCAGTTATTTTAACCCTTGAAGCACCGATGTTTATGCAAACCGTATGTAACGAGGGAAACAATAACTTGTCGAGAAACGCGGCAAATAAGTCAAAAAACACACAAACTACTTCCTTCATCCGAACTCAACTCTCACAAATAAAATTGCGTGATGAAAAAAAGGAAAAACAATTGGGGCGCTCCGACTTATCATATCACAACCAGGGGCACTGACCGCGTGGGACTGGGGACAAACCCCAAATATGGCAGTCGCTGGGCCGAATCGCTAATCGCGACATAACGAAAAAGAAAAAGAAAAATTAATGGAACCCAAACTTCGACTAGTGGTACCACAGTAAAAAAAATCAAAAAAGTATTACTTCAGGAGGAAAATAAGGGAAAAAACGAAAAAAGGTCGATATTCGTCCACCAGGATTCGAACCCAGGCCAACTGATTCAGAGTTCGAAGTGCTAACCACTCTGCCAACGACAATTGTGGCTTTGACACGTGACCAGGCCCAAAACGCATGCGATTGGCTTGCATAACTATGGTGCAACAGCATCCGGCTCCAGTCCGGGACAAATTTGTTTACATTTTGAAGTTTATCGGCGTGTAAACAGACCATCCGGCGGCAAATGCACGCTAGAACTTCTACTGCAAGCTTGATCAAGATGACTGATCAGAATTTATGAAGATCATTCTGCAGACAACTGTTACACGCCGGATAACTCTTCACCCATTCAAGACAGCTAGCTTAATTGAAGTGCAAGAGACATCTTTATCCCATTTTTAATCTTTTTTTGTTATTTTATTTTGTTGTTTTTTCATTTTTTAATTGTTTATTTTAATTTCAATATTTACAAGTGCAGGTGCCACTTTTTAAGAAAATGTTACAATAGCTTCCAAATACAGGTGTCACTAGCTGTGGTTTTGAAGAAAGAAACTAGTTTCAAGACATATATTGACAAAAAAAAACTTGAGAAAAGAGGCTTTTTCTCAAATACATTCTGTGATCCAAGCGTTAGTTATGTGTATAAAAAACAAACAAAGAGCGTGTGAAAAAAATACAAAATAAATAAGTTTGGTTTGTTTATCCTTTGCAAGGGTGATTTAAGGCGATAAAAAGCAAGGTTAGGTAACCAATCTGACGGACGTCTAGCGAGAAAGTCATTTAACAGTTTCTATTTTTCCGTGTATATGGTGTTTTTAAGTGTCTGGTTCTCGAAAAATGCATGTTGTTTTAGTAATTTTAAATATCTACGACTAAAATCTGGTTCTTTTCCTGCTAATTCATTTGTGTATATGCGACTTCTTGCGAGAAGAGATCCTGGTAAAGGAAAACGGCCGGTAATTTTTTGTGGATTGTTCATCACTTTTATATATTATGTTTGTTTTGACATATTATTAAACTTTGACGATTTATTACAGCTTTAAAGCTTGCTAGCTGTATGCAAGCTAGTTTTTATGGTATACGACTTTTAGTGAGCAAGTGAGACCAAAAAACCTGGGATTTTTTTCTGCGTTCACAAGTAAGCTGAATGCGGTTTTGATCAACAAAGGACTTGAAACGTTGATATAATATGTTTTCACCTGTGAGCTTTGATATGCTGCTGACGTTTCAAGCGTTCACCCTTCGACTTAGCAGAAGTTGTTTTAGTCAAAAGTTACTAAGCATCAAGGTACGGACCGAGTAAGGTGTTAACACAACCTCTTGTTTTAGTTATTCTAGTATTCTTTCTGTGTAAAGTGATTTGTGTAACTTTCATAAGTTATCTCAATATGTCCGAGATTTTTCCTTGCCACTAGGCAATGGCAAGGAAATGGTCTCACTTTTCGGCTAAAATAAAAGGACCAATTTTTTAGTTAACTAAAGAAAGTATAAAGAGGCTAAATTAGTGTTTTCATTTATAAAAGGAATTATTTACATCTCAGGTCAACGTATTCCAAGCTATGCATAAACCACGTCAGACACACTATCTTGCTTAAAGCTTTCTCCTACCGATTTTTAGATCTTTATCATGCAATGAGTTTTATGCAGCAATAGTTAAAGATGTTCTCGAAATAGCCGGGTTAACTGGCGGTGACTGTAACCTTTCCTTGTACTGCGTTGGAAGGTGGTAGACCAAGTTAGAACAATGTGTGTAATCTTTTGATCCCTTGATTACAGAGAATAAAGCATATTTTTTGAAGCTAAAAGTTTCGATGTAGTAAGAAACTTGGTTTGAAAAACGTTTGAAATGAAAGCTAACGCTGTAATTAATGCGATGACGTCATCCAATTAACGTCAAAAGACGCGCTCCTTATTAGACTGCAGTTTCTGAAAGTTTCATTTTGATTGCTTGAAAGCTTCAAATTTTATATCGGAAAAAACTATGGGGTGTCCATTTGATCCCCCCCCCCCCTTGAATGATAGAAGGTTAAATGCTTTCCAAGTATTTCGACGTCTTCCGAGCACTTCCAACTACTTCTGAAGATTTTCGAAAATTTTCGATAACTTTTGAAATTGTCGGAAGATCGTGTTAAGAACTTTCCGACAATTTCCAATTTCCCGGATACTTCCGAAGACTTCCGCCAATTTCGTAGATTTTGAAAAAATATCAAAATTGCCGGAACTTTGCCACAGATTATGGAAGATGTCCAAAAACTTCCGATGATTTACGAAAGTTTTAAAAAAGCTTAAAAAATGTTGAGTGGTCATTTTGAGCATTATAGGCATTTTATGATTTTCTCCGAAGATTTCCGAAGAACTTCGGCGGAGATATCCCAAGACTTCCGCAGATCTCCAAAAGTTTTCAAAATTTCGGTATTTATTCGAATGTTTGCATGCTTTTGAGTTTGCCGGTGCTTTTTTCTTAGTTTTCCAAACTGCACTCGAAGGCGTATGATAACCTCTACAAATAATGATACAAAAAATTACTTTAGGGCTGGACTGTACAGTTTTTGACACGTGCTCTATAAAACATGCATAAACAAAACGACATTTCTGCTCTCTAGATTTAGTTAACTATAATTTTTTTACTTACTTACTTAGTTAGCGAAGGATAGAATGAGTTTGCAAGTTAGTTATTTTGTGTGAGTATGAACCCAACCAGTGAATATTTCTTTTCTCGCAGTCTAATTGGTAAAAAAGTAAAGATTCGTCAAAATTACTTTTTATCATTCATGCGTGATATCGGACGCTTTTTTAAACTTATTCAGATGAAAATAAACTATTTTGGAAAATGATATATGTTCACTTGATGGGTTTGTATTAAAGCATTTAATCTCCTCGGTGTTAGTGCCTAGTGAAAATATTCACCTTGCCGCTTTGGAGATCAAAAGAACACACTCCGCTATTTACGTTAAATGTTAGTTAGTTAGTTTTTTAGTTGTTTAGTTAGTTAGTTGGTTGTTAGTAATTGTTATATAGTTAGTTAGCGAATAAAGAAGTGGGTTAGTGAGTTAGTTATTTAGTTGTTCTATAGATTGTCAAGTCAGTAGTTAGTGAACGTTGGAGTGAGCTAGTGAGTTTAGTTAACCAAAACGAGTGAGTTAGCTTCTTCATTAGTGATATTATATGAGTAAAGCCTAAAGGAGCCGTAGTGCTACTTTCTTCTACTGTATTTGCTAACATGATCTTTAACCGGTCTCATTGTTGCTTGAACAGCTATCCAACAGGAAGCCTAACTTTTTATCTTTTTTGGATTATATCACAGCACTTTTCTATAGAGCTAGGCTGAGTTGGGCTGGAGAAAGTACCTAGAAAAGGGCTTGCTGATCAGAATTGACACGATTCCTTGTCTTTCTAGTTATCTTCTTAAGGTTATCGTTCATGTTGGAACGGATCAAAACTTCGAAATTGAGATTTTCCCAGATTATGAATACACATGAAATGAACCTCTAGTAAAAAAATGTTTTTCAATATGGCTAATAGTTTGCGAGATATGACGAACGAAAGTTTTCACCGGAAGTAAAATGGTTTGACGCGCGGTTTACTTTAGGAGTGAATTTCTCGAGACAAGTTTTGGCTCAAACTACGAAAATGTAAAAGATCAATGCTCCTTCAATTTTTAGTATCATGCCGTCAAATTTGGCAAGTTGATAAAGTAGTAGCCGAAGACGAAAACCGTCTTGGCGTTTTATGAAATTCTGCTTCAATTATTTTTTATAACTCAAACAGTGTAGTTTTGTATGCTGCAATTGGGGAATTTTTTTTAAATGCTTGCAGAAAATTAGATACGACTTCAATCAAAACTCGCCAGGACGGAATTAGAGTAAAAATTGTGCTTAATCTCATAACAAACTAAAAATGGTTGAAATTGAAACTGACAGCCGCATTGATGTCTAGAAGTGAAATAATCAGTTTGAATCATGATGCTCGCATTCATTTATAAATCAAAATTTTAAAACAATGTTTTCACCATGCCCATCACATAGATAATTTTATAAGCTTTCCATTGATATACAGGTTTGTGGGTGTCTGATGCGTATTAACGGAGTTACATACGGAAAACTAAAAACACCGCTCAAGGTGAACGGTAACCTTAAGATGGAATTTCAGTTTATAATCAAGTAAAAAGGGGCATTACCAGCAATATGCAATACATGATTTTCTCTTCATGCAACCGCTGCTGCTGTCGTAATGGCTTCAAGTGTTTGGCGTTTGGTTATTAGTTGCTACTTGAGCTAGGCTTTAAGACGACATTTAAAAAAAGTCATGTCATGTTTTCTTCCGACTATAATTTATGACCATGAAAATCACGTAGCTGAGCAATAAGAATGTTAATAGATACTAATAGAGCAGCATTTAAAACTGTTTATTAGCAATTCTTTGTGCAAGACCTAATAAGATGTTCTGGTTTTTTCTTATTTACATGCTGCCATGGTCATTAGTTTGAGTATTCAAAGCCTTCAAAATACGTTACTTTTCGTTAACGTGACAAACACTACATTGCCGTGCGACTTGATTATATAAGACATGGAAACAGCGGAGCGCATCAATATTTTTGAAGTTCGTCTTTGGTTTAGATAGCCCGCAGTTTTTATGACGCAACGATTTTCGGCATTGATACATACAATATATCATTAAAAGCATTCTACTTACTGAGGACAGCACAATCAGCGCTTTTTATTCGCATCAAGTTTCTATGTGGTCCTCACAAAACTCAGCCACAAGTTCTCTTCAGAAGACTAGATCAACGCTTGGCGAATCTTTTACACACGGTCTGGCGAAAAAAGGTCCCGAAATAGTTTATTCTCTTGGCAAGGCAGGGTCTTGGTTTGGCAGTCAGATTCGCAAATATACTCAAGGGACGGCAGAGCAACTTTGAGATTGTAGAGGGGGACACCGTTAGTGACACGAAGTTTTTTTGGGGGGAGGGGGGGCACGTCTCTCTGTACTCAATCAAAACTAACAGTGGTGTCATACGATCAAGCTAACATGTTAAGCGAAACAAGAAAGTACAACGCTTCGGTTTAATAACAGTCAAAAAAGGAAACACCGTAAAATCATGCGAGTGATGATATTTTAGCTGACTGGTATTTCAGACTTGCGTAATTAGTGACCGAGCGTTTGGTTCGTCAGCAAGATTGCACGAGATGTCTTACATAACAATTGACCATATTTAGCCACAACAGAAGCCGCCTAGTACAGTGCAAGTACGTTGCGTTATTGTAATGACGCAAGCGAAGGCTGCAAGATTACTTCCAACCAACTCTACGGCTGGCTGTTTTCAGATCTTTTTTCATTATCTTTCATGTTTTACTCTCTTGCTTTAATAACGATGACGATAACAAAAACAAAAACAACAGCAACAATGATGATAATAATAATAATAATAATAATAATAATAATAATAACAACAATAACAATAGTAACAGTAGTAACAGTAACAGTAAAAACAACAATACCAGCAACATTAACAATTATAATTCAACAATAATTTTTACTGCCAAATCGTGCATTACCATTGGTTAGATTCGATCACGTGATATCCTTGGCAGGGCAAATATCAGCGAATACACCAGGGCAAATATCACTGCGGAAGCTTTCGACTTACACTGAATTTGCCTTTTTTGTTTACATCAAAAATTGACCGATATCGACTCAGCTCACGGTTCGGAAGTGCTAGTATAGGTAAAAAAAAAAAACTACTTTCTAAAACGTGCTCGTACAAATTTAAAGAAACAACTACTTTCCTTTAAAAGCAACACCACAGAACACAAAGTGAGTTGTCAAAGTTTGTCTTTAATGCTTTTGACGGTAAGTCGCAGAGCAGTTTTGCACGCCAGCCATTTTTAAAATTGAACTTGAAATTTGTCTTTTGCTAGTTAAATTAAGTTTTAAAAAACATTCAATCTACTTAAATTGTGTACAACTTAAATAAGCTAACGCGTTTCTAAAGAGAACTACGAAAGTATTATTTACATAGCCTGGAGAGAAGACTGAACATTACCACATAAATGGAGAAAATCGATCCGTCGGTACTCGCAGAAAACCTCGAAAATTTATATTTGGAAGCCTGAGAAACGCTAGTGGCGATTACTATTCAAGGAATACATACAATAAAGGCAGTGAGAAATGATTTGGATAGATACCTGTCATCGTCCCCCCACCGCAAACCTTTCTCTATTATTAGAAACCGCCAGTTCAAAAAGGCGAACGATTAGGTTTGGATGTACACGTTCGAGCAACAACTAAACAAGCCGAAACTCAAACCATTGAGAGCGGACTTTTGTCAGCGCTAAAATAAAACCTTCCTTCTCTGATGCCACTTCCACTGTATCATTCTTCTGCCATCGTCGTTAG
>JAOBRG010343392.1:0-14232 GCA_027574985.1 Umimayanthus nakama | reverse complement strand
CATGGAAAACTCGCCAAGGAAAACCTGCTAACTCATTCACACGGGCAATTAAAACTTGTTAAGGCGAAACTTGGCCATAAAAACTTGTTGAGTTTTTCACACGAACAAACTATTTTGTAGTAAAATTTTTTAAATAGAAATTGCTCGGGTGTAGCAGGCTTTAACCTCAAATTGTGCAAGTCTTCATTAGATCCTGTCTACTTCTTTGAGTCTTATATTGGCGCATCACGTTAGTTTAACCCTCTCTCTGGATTTGTTATATACGAGCCGAGGACGCTCCCATTACACTTACATTTAACTAATATGCTTATACGGCTTAACCACGGACCATCTACATTTTCCGAAGAATTTTGTTGGTATGTTATTATAAGCAGATAGATAGAAACATAGAACGATCGATAGAATGATAGATAGATAGACCGACGGCAGGTAGGCAGACAGGCAAACAGACAATTAGATAGATAGATAGATAGATAGATAGATAGATCGATCGATAGATAGATAGCTAGATAGATAGATAGATAGATAGATAGGTTTAAAGAATGAAAGACAAGAAGATAGATTTACATACATAAGTACATACAAACAGGAAAAGAAAGATAGACAAACAAGCAGACGTTCATGTAGACACTGGACCAAGCACAGATGTTCGGCAAGTTACATCCTCAATAATAAACACAAAAGAAAAGCTTAGAAGCACAAGCAACACCACAAGCACAGATACAATAGAGACTCGTAATGTCTTACCAACTAGTGGCAGGGTATCAGCAATCTGTTATTTGGAGAGAAAATCAAAGATTATTATATGTTTGTTTACCCTGTCGTCATTTTGAGAGTTTGTTTTCCACTATGAATAATTGTCTCTGTGTCTGTGTGTATGTTGGGGGATTAGGCGGGGAAACATGAGAAAGTACCTTGTTTTAAAGCGGTAGAAGAATAAAACTTGGTTCTACTTATGATTTCCACCAGCGTTTGATTGTGAATGAAGCTTAACAAACAAAAGATCTGATATATGCGACATACTTTTGATGAAGAGGAACCCCGATATCAAAGACATCTGCTTTTGTTTTGTGTACTTTCTATAGCAACCATTTTCATAGCAACACAAGATAACAGAGGTTTATAATCTGTGTCTAGTATTCCGTACGCACTGAGGGACTTTTATAATAATCAAGGAGAAAAATATCTTAACAAAACTTTTTAAATTATTCAATTTACAAAATGGATAAAAAAAACTTTGTTTAAAAGGAAGTACGAACCTTGTTTTCAAAGTACACCCATCCCGGTCGTGGATTGTATGTTTTAGGTTGCTGTTGCCTAGTGGCGCTGTTCAGCTCACAGTTTCTGGGGGTGGAAGTGAAATCTCTCTTGAAGTTCACTGAACGGCACCGCTGATCCAGGCTACACCTTGCTAGACACCAGTCTTCCGGATAAAATTCGAAACTTTGGAGCACGCGGTCCTCAAGCGCAAAACCTGGAAAATATGTTAAAAAATTGAGTATGTTTTTATTATTGGCAAGCTAAACGCAAATTTAGTCATGATTGTATACACTTTGGCAAAAGTCAATTTTGATAATTTTTCAGGCTTTGGCAAAACTTGTAAAACAGTTTAGAGATTTACAATGCACAAATATAGGTCTGTAATGTTTTCAAATGCCATTGACAGATGGAGTCCGGATTTTCAGCACGAGCGCTATGAATAGGGGCAATTTTCAGCCATTTTCGCCAGTAGCCAGACGTTAAAATGCCGAACTTCAAACTTTTCCCGATTTCTAAAAAAATATAACTTAATTGATCCTTTGAATGTTGTTTTTGAAAATAGTTCACTATAGAGGTTATTTGGGCAAAATATAAAGAAATCACAAAAATCACGACTGACGCGGGATTCTTGATAAATACAGGAACCGGCTCTTAAGAAAGTTAAAGGTTTAAAGAAATACATATGAAAAGACATAGACACACATGCACACACGAACGCGTACAAACACATAAGATGTTGTATTGCAAAATAATACTACGAGATAAGCCATTATGATGTAAAAACAAGAGTTTGATAATGTCTCTTAAAGTTTTAGGAGACGCTTATTTCAGATATAAGTTTTAAGAAACTGTGCCTTAAGTTTCTTTGTAATAGTTGTTATGCTGTACAGTAACAGATTCCTTACGCGCGCTCCTGTCTTTATGCGCAACGTTCAGTTTTTAGCAAAACATAACAGTTATTGAACTCGATTTTTGCATGACATCGAGAGTTACGAAGGCTGAGGTTTGTGTTACATGTATCTGCAGAACTTCCCAATCAAATGTTGAATGTGTACTCGGCCGCAATATGGTTAAGCACATGCGCAGTTCTATTATTACGACAACGACAATAACACAAACACTGACAACAACAGTAAATAATTTGCAAAATATGCAAACTGAAAGGAATTTATTTTGGAATTACTTGGAATAGGTTGAGACGTTAAAATACAGAATTCTTTAAAATGAAGTGACGAAGAAGTGGGAAAATAAAATTTACAATTCTAATAAAATTCTAAAAAGTTCACGAATTAATCGTTCACTGCCCTTAACCGGTGAACTTCCAGGGTTTTCCAATAAGACCAAGCAAACTTCGTCGAAGGAAAAAAGCTGTTAAAACAAGTTGAAAGGTGAATGAAAACAACCTTTTTTTAACTCGGTTATCATAAAAAATCGTGCTTTTTTAGCGTCTCCCAATTGAATTATTTGCCTTAGTATCGGCACCGACAATAAAAAAGCTCGAGCACTTTCTTACTGATTAATGGGACACACATCCCATGACAGGACTCGCAGGTAAATACGCACCAAATAAATGCATGTACTCTGTCAGAGTTGAAAATATTCGGATGTAATACCTATCATGTTTCTCACAGGATCGAGTACTCACCAAACGAATACACGTATTCCACAAGAGGTGGACACTTCTCCTGAGACAGAACCTTTGAAATGATGCACAGCACAACCAGAGAGCAAATAAGCAGATGAAGATCCATGCTCTACTGCGATCAACTAAGAGTCTGCTGAATGTAAAAATGAGTTAGATAAACGCACTTTAATTAAGCTGGAGTGTTTCAGATTTAATTCGAAGAGCGCATTTGAAAAGTTGCGTTTGCGTTCATGGTTTCATCGTATGCGTGTTGGCGATATCCGTATTCGTAACAAAGGGGGCGTTTAAAAACGAAAACGGATAGACACCTTTTTAAGAACCAGTAAATTTTGGCCGAGCCTCATTGTTCTTAAATTTCTAGGAAACTTCAGCCTCAAATGTTCTTAAGCTGTTCTTCTTTTTTTTAAAAGTACTTATAAGAACAACAACAGTTGAAAAATAACTCCTAATACCTGACTTGCGTTCATCAAGCTTAATAAATCGCACAGGAAATTCAACCGATCTCGACGTTTGAAGCACTTCAACGCTCGCTACAGTCAAGCTATAGGGGAAAAATAGCTTTTTCTAAGGAAAGCAAACTTTGCATTTATGATCCAAACCTAAGCCTGACATGTTCTTAGCTTGTTCTTGTAAAATTCTTCTTATAAAAAAAGCATGTTTTGTGTAGATGGGGTTTCAATGATCAGTTTTCTAGCTTTTTGCAGTTGAATTTACTGTCAATACTTTAATTTCCTTTTGCCACCCTATTTACTTTCCGACAAATAGACAAGGCTGTACTGACTGCAATTGGTTTCGGAAGCAGTGCAATGCATCAGACGCCAGGGACTGGCAAGTTACTGGGAAATTAGGCTGATTTTTGTTTGAACATGTCCTAATTCTATTTCTTTGTTGATTAAATGTGAGAAATGATTTTCTACTACTAAAATTTAAGTTTAATATTAAAAGGTGTACAATATAGAATTGCAACTTCATTTGAAAGCATGTTGCACTGTGTTTCATTTTTTCCCTTTTTTACAAAACCTGAATAGAACCTCTTCAATAAAACACCTGCTTGCCATTTTGTTTGCCTTCCACAGGGTCAAAACATGAGTAGACCGCAACTAATATCAAAAGCTAAACCCCCTGCCGTCCAAAACACGAAGTGACTAAAAAATGATGCGCACGCGGCACTTTTGTTTGAAAAAGTCCTACTTTTTCCTTCTTTGCTCATGAAACTGAGAGTAAACTTATGTGTTCAATAACGAAAACTTTGTTTCTTTCGTCTTGTAGCCTCTTCCTCGGCTATTTTTGGTCAAATTGGCTTCTGTTTTAAACTGTTGTGCGTGTCAAAGTTTGCCAACATCTTCTATTAATTTGATTTGAGTTTCAAGACTATATATACTGAATCCGGCCATGCACGTGTAACGGATAATTAACTATTGTTATCACTGAGCTGAATTACGGTGACAACTTGATCAAGTCCGATTTCGTTAGAAAATCAACAATCGCTGGTATTTAATAGCGATTTCTAATACCAAAATCTAGCATAAAAACTTCTTCTAAAATCACTTAATTAGTTATCGCTTATATTTAATTAAACTCGAGGATACTTTCATTATGCACAGATCTAAAAGTGTTGTTTTTGTTTAATAGTGCATTTTAAATGATCTAATTTCATAGTACTGTACCATACAACAACAACTTTAAGAATAATTTGTGCTTGAAATGCCGTCAACAACAGTGAACCTCGACCAAAGAGTTCGTATCATAGAGAGCAAAATGCATGTTCCATAGTTAAAATTCATCCCTGATTGGGCTTAGCCACAAAGTATACTTACTCTTCAAGGTATGTGCATGATCGTTTTAAACAAGTTTGTCCAAGCTAAAGGTTGATTTTTTTTATATGACAAGACACGATGTAAGGTTTTGCTAATTCTGAGTTAGTGCTAAACGTCTTTTAAGTCGGATCCACTTTAAGTAGAAAGATCACGGTCAAAAGTAAGGCGCCACCCAGCAATGACGAACTATTCTTGCGCATCCGAGAAGGCCTGATCACAGTTGAACTCTTTGTATAACAAACTTGTGGTTGAAAACTGCAACAATTCGTAACAGAACAAAGGTAGAATAATGACAGAAAAGGAGCAATATTTAAAACCTTTCTAAAGATAGAAAAATGTAGCCAAGAATCCTTGTTTAACAAGCTGCAAGTATTTCTCGTTTCAACATTTTTGAAAAAAGGTGTTCGCAACGCGTTTGATGATGCAAACATGAGCTGAGTTGGATGCTGAAAACTACCTTTGAATGCATCATTAGAAACAACACCAAAACTATCAGCCAAGAATACATTTGAAGTCACTTGAGGCTAAGATATTGAAATCCAAAAAAAAAGTTCACCTGCAGCCCAAAAAATAACAATCAAAGGTTTTCTATACATCAATTATCAAAAATAAATGAATAGAGAATGTTGTTACTGAGAAAACTTACAAAATAGCCGTTTACATATTGTTTAAGTGAGCCACTGCAGGAAAGGTTCGCAACCTTTGGCTTTGCGCTAAATAACAGACGGCAGCCCGACGATTGCCTACTGCTACATTTACCTACCCTAATGCGCTGCGCTTTTCAATCTTTCATTTCCTTATAATAGCAGACCCATTGTAATATTTTGATAACGAGGAGAGGTTCAAACCGAGCTGGCCTCGGGTCTATCCAAGTTTCATTCTAAAAGGAGTTACGAATGAATCGAATGTTCAAAACTTTATACTTCAAGACTTCCTGTCGGTGATATTAAGCGTTATGAAAAACTTGGATTGTTGTTAACATAACTATAAATTGATTAAAAATCATACGCTGTCTGTTCAGTCAGATATTTCAAACTTATGTTAAGTTGTTAAAACTCGCTGTTAGCCGTCTACAGTGCTTTACTGCTCTTAAAATGATTCAAAAATACTATAATTTTTACTGTTTTTTCAACCTAATAACTAACGTCTTTCGATCGTTAAATGCATGAAACAGCAAAGCAAACAATTTTTCATTAAGTTCTACATAATTATAATGAAGTAAGTGAACTCCAGCTTAAATTTTTCGCCTCGATGTCTATTTAAAATCCTTGCTTTGGGTCTTCTTGTTGTTAGTTTGATAAATGTTTGCTCGCGGAGAAAAACTCGAAAGAAAACTTTAGACTGTAGCCAGCACATTCTTTTGACAAGGAAAACGTACAAAACACTTTAAATGACAAATGACAAACGTTTCATAAATTCTTCTCATCTGCTATAATGGGAGACCTATTCATGAGCGGTGTGGAGAAAGAAAGTTTCAACATAAAGCAACGTGTAAAAATGAAATTTATTTATTTGGACCTCAACAACATCAATCACAAGCAAAAGCTCTTAGCAGAGGCAACAAACAAAACCATTGGCGAAGTACCGCACGAGAAATTTTGAGGCTTGTAAATACTAACGAAATGCTGGACCAATCCATCCTGAAGACGAGTCCAGTCTTACTGCTGCCACCAAACTGATGTAAACACTTTTGTCGGCCGTCTGTGAGCACTTTCAGCTGTTCCTGAAAGTCAAACTCAAAGTGTTGATATCGACCGTTTCGTAAACGGCGATTTCTTGAAGACAAAGCGCTTGGTCTTTACAAGGCTTTTCAAAATCATTTCCCCTTTTAGGTTTTCATAGCAACTATCGACATCGACAAGCATTTCTGCTTGGTGTTCTTGCAGCCATCAACAAGAATGGCTCTGACAGGAATGGCTCCAAACCAGACGCGATGTTGGAATTGACCGTGGGCTTATCTTGATCTAGCGGTCGCGCCCGAAACGCATGCGCAGATAGGGTTGACACAAAAAATAAGACCTAAACTCGGTGCTTTACGGCCCAAGTAATAAATTCAAATCTATTTTTACTCAAAACTCGATGGTCGATTGAGTGGACGCGCCTCCAGCAAAATCAATGAACGTAAAATAGTTAAAGTTAAAAAAGAAACCATTGACAGCCTGTGTGTGTGACATGTGACCAACCATCGTGTTTCAAACACTACTTTCAACACTTGTCCACGTTGCTTATACCTAATGCAAAGGAAACAAACAGCGAAATCAAGACCTGGCACTTCATTTTTTCCTTGTTAGCCGGCAAAAAACTAAAAAATTCGCAAAGATGTCAATCTTTTGAATCAGTCAAAGAATTTACTAAAGAGCATGCAATTACACCCCATCCCATGGCTGCCAGTTTGCTGTTATAGTGTTGCCGCTTGTTAAATAATTTATGTTAAAAAAGTTATCGTAAAGCAATTAATCTAATGTAATTCAATTAACACATGATACAATTCTGTAAAAACGTTGTTTTAAACTCTTGCTTATCAAAAATAGCAAGTTTACTAGAGACGTTTCTGACTTCGAAAAACACAAAATAAATGGTACTTATCTATAAATCGTTTTTGTTAGCTCATGAACTGTTACATCAATGTGCTGCCCAAATTACTCAGTTGCATGAAATGATTGTTTCACTTTCTCTCGTCTAAAGGGAGAACAAAGCAGAACAAAGAGGGACAGGTCGAGTGTTAAATCTACAAAATAGTATACACGCTTTTTTTATGAGAACAAACTTTATACTCCCAGGCTGAGATTGGCCCAAAAATTAAGAACAAGCTAAGAGCAAACACCAGGCTGAAATTTGGATCAGAAAAATTTAAGAAACTTATTCAAACTTGTACACAGATTGAGATGTACATGAAAACAAAGCTTGTCAGAGTTTAGTCTGGTCATCCGGCGCTGGAAGCTCGTCACGTTCGCGAATGCTGTATCGACTGCTGTTTGATTGAATGCTGTTTTGAACACATATTTCTTAGTGCCGTTTTACATGTAATGTTCCAGGCAGCTAATTCTCTGTTAAAAAATATCAGAAAATAAGAACAATTTAAGAACAGTTTGAGGCTGAAATCGCCAAACAATTAAGAACAGCCCAGGCTGAGCCGAAAGTTACTGGTTCTTATAAAAAAAGCGTGTAATTGTGTTAAAAAAGCAACCACATTAGGCAACACATTTGCCTCTTAAAGCGCTGTTACACTGTGCAATCTTCTCAGAAACTTGTCTCGCACTGTTCCTCGATCGATCGGAACGAAAAACAAGAAGTGTACGCCTGCGTCCTTGTTTAAACTGTCGTAAAATTGTAAGACAGGTTTCTGGAGAGGTGATGCACTTGGCAATGTTGTTGTCAACTGCTGCAATCGTTTGCGAAAAGCAGAGCTAATTTCTATTTCGTAACTAGCTTCGAGTAACATAAAAAATGAGATACAGCTCATATGCATGTTACATTGCGCAAACCCCCTGCAACTTGCAATGGCATTGGAACACGAATTGCTGAGAAAATTGCAGGTCAAAGGTCAAAGAATCAGAGTCAGTTTATTTAAACACATTTTACATGACATTTACAGATAATAAGTTCTTATAGCTGTTAGGTTAAATTGCCTAAAGTACAAATACGGTTTTTGTGAGGTAGTGCCTAAAGGCTAAGTAAACTTGGAAGTTATCGAGTTAGCCCTTAGTAGTGAATTTCTACTTTATGTTTGAGTGAATAATGAAAACGAAAAGGAAGGAAGGGAAAAACTATTTAATAATAATTAAGCATACATTTTAAATTGAGGAGTGTCTAATTTCAATAACACTACTTGAGTTGATAAGACAACAAGTAACTCTTTATATCTTTGGAAAAGGAGATTGAGCTCTTGAGTGATCTTATAGCAGTGGGAACTTTGCCCCAGATTTTAGATGCAGCGAAAGAGATGGTTTGTTTACCTACATTGGTTCTACAAGATGGTGTATGTAGGTTTTGACGAGAAGAGTATCTGGTATTGTAACTATGGTATTCACTAGCATATTTAAAGCAGCTATCAAATTGCTTTGGTAGCTGGTTTAATTGCCATTTATGGACAAATTTGAGAATGTTAAGGAAGAAGATGTTTTCAACTGTTAATAATTCTAGCAGATTGAGGAGTGATAATGCAGAGTGTAACAGGGCCTTTACTCTCGTTCGTAGGGTAAACACAGCAAAACAGAACAGAAGAGTTAGAAATTGTTTAAAATGTAAGAAGGAAGGGAGCTAATGTGAGACAGTACACTGCTTTCTAACTCTTCTCCAAACGGTGAATACAGTAAAACAAAGTAAGAAATGTTAGAAAAAGTATGTGTTAAAGGAAAGGAATTATAGTGAGACAATACACCCCTCTCTTTCTCTCTTCCAAAGAGCGCATACAGTTTATTTACTAGCTTTTTCCCTGATTGGAGTGGGACACTGCTACAGGTTTCCCCAATTACAGCAGGCTCTTTGTAGTGGAGGTGAAAGTCCACCACAACGGCATTAACCTACCCTTGTCGAAAAGCGTGTGAGTTCTTTTAACTTCCCCGATAGAACGTCGCGATCGAGAGACTAGACCCCCTGTCCACGGATAGCGTGGCAAAAGAAGGTACCTAAAGTTCAGCCCTCCACCAGGCTGGAAATTAAATTCGAAACCTTCTGGTTGGCAGTCAGAGATCTTACCAACTGTGCCAACCTCGCACATAATTAAACAGCCGAAAAGATAACAGTGTCACTAACAGATCCAGAGGGTAAAGCAATGTTTTCGGTAAACCATTTTCTTTATTTTAATTATTACTGTACGCTAAGTTCATCAGCCAGCGAAATCTCCCTTTCTTTGTTTTTTCAAAACCTTTCTTGAGTACGATAAGAATTAGAAAAGTTAGAAAAATATTCAACAAAGCCAATGCAAGAAAAGGAATAAAGTATTGCATGCGTAAACATATAAACTAGTCATATTGGCGCACTAACAAACTATCAAGATGATTAAAAACGGTGAATCTTTGAATGACAAAGGTTAAAAAAAACCCAACAAGTCCGGTAGCTCCCAGGTGCAAAAACTAAATATTTAAAAACAAAACAAACGCCACTTAGCATGAAATAATTATTTTTCTAGAGTGTAGCTAAAATTCTCCTCAGATATTGAATTGTTCTTGGTTGCTGCTGCAATCGACCCTTTTTCTCGGTTGTTTCCACACCTCCTTGGTATCACCGTACCATTGCAATGAGGTGCTCAATGTCGACAATAGAAATCGAGAGTGTTACGTACCGGCAAGGTGCAAACCATAAATAAAACGGAACAACAAATTTACAGCGATATTAAAGTTTGTTTCAGATGTCAAGTAAGTGTTTACGCTTCGCTGGTCCGTTACAACATCTAGAACGTCTTGTTTATCTCTCTTACAATCGGGGCCATAAATAACACAGAACAATATTCTACAGCGGAGAAAACAACCAAAAAATATTTCGGGTATCAAATAATGGGTTGTCGCTTCACTTGTTCGTTGCAGCACTTAACTTATAAGCCAAAGAACGATTCGTTTATTTTTGATATAATGGGCCGCAAATCATGAAGAACAACAAATTTTACAACGGAAAAAAACATCTTAAAAATTACTTTAGGTACCAGATCAACAGTTACCGCTTCGCTTGTTCGTGCCAGCACTCAAATCTTAACAAGTCTCAAAAATGATTTGTTCATTTCTGCAATTAAGCAGATAAAAAAAACTAGCAATACTGAAACGTGTCTATAATAAGAGTTATCGAACTGCCTGGTTAACTATAGGTACAAGAAAGCATCTCGTGAATACTAGTTTTAAAAGCATTACTGGTGACATAGCAATCATATGCAAAAACTGGCAAAAGACACAAACAATTCAGGTCATGATCACTCAGAGTTATGCAAACCGTTACCACTGCCAGTAATGAAGTCTGGATTAATTTGTGTCAATTATATATAATTAGTCAGATACACCTGTATTTTTTATGTTGTTCTAAAGTGCATAACCAGTAATAATGGAGTAAATTTCAATTTTAAAATCCAATTAAGGGAAGGTTGTGTTTTGCAAGTAGTGTTGTTAAAAACGTCTGCATAGCGCACGCTGTTATAAAATGCGTATGAAAACCAGCGATGAAAGGCAAAAACACGGCAGCAAGAAAAGAAAAGGTACCCCCCCCTCTCACCTCCCTCAAACCTCAGTTTAAACCACAAATGCTTTGCCTGCTAGGATCAAGAACCTAATGCCACAGTAGGCCCAAAAGAAAGCTTTTAAAACAGTTATAGTCCCACAAGGCTTTGTTTTTCTTCTGCTTGATTTTATTTTATCAAGAAACTAAATTTGGTGGTAAGTCTTTGTGCCTTGCGGGAATGTGGGAGATGTGTAGAAAGAGTTGTTTGTTTCTAGAAGACGTTTACATGTACCTTGGATTTTGATTCAGTTCGGTGTCTGAAGGGTTTGGGGAAAATGTAACCGCATCGATTCATATATTGAGCTTTTATAGCTGATGAAAAGGGGGATAAGAAGCAACAAATCATGGAACAAATGCTTTGAAAAATACGCGTAAAATTGTCTTTATTAATGACAGAAATTATATAAAAGTTCGTGAAGAAAAAGATGTAATTATTAAAGAGACGAGTACATTGTAACATATTACTGCGAATGACTACACACACACCAATCATTGATGTTTACCCCCTTCACGGTTACTTTAACCCCTAAAACCCTTTTCTGGGAACGCTTCACGAACGTAATCGATAGAACTGCCCCCCCCCGAGTTTTGCCATTGGGCGCAGTATTTTAGGATTTTACCCCACATTTTATGTATTATAAAAGAAAGATATTTTATAATCTTTTGATGTCCTTAATCAGTTTGTGTATATAAGGGATGTTTGGCTGTTGGATCAAAACGAGTTAAGTGCTGTAACGACCTGGCTTAGCAGTAACTTGCCACCAGTTCAATCTAAAGGAAGACAAACTATTGAAGTTGTTAAGGTTTCCGTTGTAGATTTGTTTTACTGCACCAAAATGCAAAGTTATTTTAAGGTTTTGTGCATAATTGATGAATTAATACAACTGATTGGATCATTTTGCTGTTCCATCACTGAAGTGCTATATGTAACCAATGAAGCGGTAACTGGACATTCATTCTTAAGATCTGCTTTCCGTTGTAGCTTTCTGGTTCGGTTTTATTTTGAGCATTGCAGTTTGTCAAACAATATATCAATAGAACGCTACACGATCCTTTAAACACTATTTATCATTAGCCGGCTCAATGGTTTAATTGTTCATTACTGGATATAAATATGTGCTCCTCCGCCGCTTCGTTGACATTCTGTGCCGTACCACGAGCCCCGGAACAAGACTGAAGAAAGCGTACATCAACTGAGGTCAGTTTAACATTTACAGTAGTGAAGAAATACTAGGTTATCTCGCCTATTCTCGTTTGCTTTGTTGCAATGCTTTGTTCTTAGTAAATCTATGTATATTATTACTCGGGCCGTAGGCGCCGAGTTTAGTTTTGGACTGTGTTTTTTTTATTTTTATTCGGGTTGCGATTGGTACTTGCCCGTACTTGGTATATGCGAGATGATTTGAGCTCTAATAAACCAAGATGGCGGAGAAAGACATCTTAATGGTTGCAGCTTTGAATAGCTGAAAGAGTTTAAAATATACGTAAAGAAAGGCATTTCGGAAACTCTTAATAAGAGCCAGAAATTCGCTTTCAAGAATTTTTGTTGACAATACAAAAATATTTGTTAAATGAAACTAATGCACGGATCAAATCGAAGCTTAAACATCCCCCCCCGGGCAACCCCCGGGCGTTTGACAAGCTTTCATGCCCGCAGGGGCGGGAATTTGACAGCAGGATGTGTCCCGGGGGTCGGGCATTTGAACGGTAGGGAGGGGGAGGGTCGGGCATTTGAACAAAACCGAAATACCTGATCGAACGATTCATAGTTCCCACAGTGAACTCGCATGACATAAATCAAAGCATTTATCAAACAAAATACTACGTTTTAAATCGCCCAACCTTTTAAGCTCGTACCTGTGATTCTAGGATGTACAATATTTACAACAAATATTGTGATAAAAACAGCTCACTGTGACTGAACTCGAGTCTTCTTCGGCGACGATTCGATTGTTTGTCATGGTCAGGGCAGCTTGGTAACCAACCAGCCCGCTCAAACCCGCCCCAGGCCCCAACTCGCACAAGGACCTCGGGCCGGCGTTTGAAGTGATCGGCGCTGAGCAAAATGGCGGATAGTACGTTTTTAAAATAAAAAATAACAATGAATCGTCGTATGGCAGTTCGATTTTGTAAAGTACAAAGAAACGAGAAATCAATGCATATTTTCAATTTCAGTCCCGGGGGTGGGGGCATTTGATCACAAATCCATCATAAATGGTATGGCATTTGATCGGCAATCCTGTCCCGGGGGTGGGGAATTTGACCATTAAAATTTCAAAAGTTCAAATGCCCGGGGGTTGCCCGGGGGGGATGTTTAAGCTTCGATTTGATCGGTGCATAAATTTTAATTGAGTATTGTTTCCATAATTTATCTTGTAATTTTAGTTATCCACTTCATAATTTTTATACTATAGTTTGTAAGGTTTTAATGTAATTCAGGCATTAGATTGCTGCAATTTTAAAGCTCAATAAAATCTATCTATCATATCTATCTATCTATCTATCTATCTGTAGATCTATCTATCTATTTAACTGCAACACAAGATACCTAAAAAAATGAAGAATGTATCGTGTAATTTTACAAAAGTCGAAGACGTGCAAAGACTTAAGCCTCGAAAAGGGCTATTGAAATGATTTTGTCTGAAGTGCCGATAAGATGTTAATTCTTGACGAATACGATGAAAAACGAAGCGTGCAAACAGTAACGATTCGTTGACAATATCTGAAGTGGCAATAACTGAAACGACAATTTGTAGTCTTACACGAAGTAGTTGTGGCGCCGGACAGCGGGTCGAGAAATTTTCTGCCATGCAAAGAATAGTTACCTGCCTCGCTACGCTCGGCAGCAATAAAAACTTTGAATCATCGGGGGTGGAAGCGGAATAATTTGAACGTGATTATTCATTATTCCTTAGCATTTTTGGGCCGTTATTCATTATTCATGTCCAATTTTTTTAATTATTCATTATTCATTTTCTATCGTGAAGGAATTAAATGCGCACAAAACATAATTGCGAGGTGCGCGTTTTTTTCATTAAGCTTTAACAAGTTCGCTTGTTGAAAGATTTTCGTTTATACCATGATTGCCTTTACCATTAAGATCTGGTTACCTCGTTACTATACCGAAACAATTACCTTTGCTACTGCATGCAACTCGTAATGAAAATTACTTCATCGAATTAGAAAACCTCAACGTAAAAATTTGTTAAGCCAAGTGCAATGCACTGCACTCCCTAAACCAACTATTACTACAGTACGTCTTAAGCTTGGTTCACACTAACGAAGCAAGCAGCACTGATGGAAGTG
>JAOBRG010343370.1:0-14235 GCA_027574985.1 Umimayanthus nakama | reverse complement strand
ATTGAATGGTTGGCAAACCGAATTTTATTTCCCTTCCGAGTAGCATCCACAACAAAATCTGTTCATAAAATAAACCAAGTTTTAAACAGTGTACCGTTGAGGTTTTATGTAACGTAATTTAATGTAACGAACGGTAACGCAATGTAACGTTACGTAATGTGTAGTGAAGTAATGTATTGCAATGCAATAAGTAATGAAATTAATGTAATGTAGTGTAATATAATACAATGCAAATTACCGTAACTTAACGTAATGCAATGAAATGCAGTGTAATGTAATGTAATTTAACGTAACGTTATGCAATGTAATGTTATATAACATAAAGTAAGATAATGTAGTGTCACGTAATATGAAATGTAATGTACCAAAATGTAGTGTAACCTAATACATGTTATAACAACTTATAACATAATTCAACGTAACTTTTTGTTACCAAACAACGCTTCGGACATTTCGTTTTTGTTCCTTTTATTTGAAAAACGTTTTTTTAGCATCGAACACTGTACTTATTAACTCAATACTGCCAACCTCGCGTCAACTTCTTCAACGGTAAAATGAAATATGTAAAAGACCACTCCAGGAAAACCTGTTTTGTGCAAAGAGAAGGATCACCGAAATATCTATTCTGAAAACAAATGAAAAACTTAGTTAAATGTTTTTTTATTACTACTGGTGCTGTGTCTGACCTATTTATACAAACGTACATCAAAGTTTTTAAAGCTGCATTGAGCATCTACATTTTTAAGTACCGATAACAATTTTCGAAATTTTCTTTTGTACTAACCATTGTTGAGGTTAAAGAGAAAACTACACATGTATTTGTCGTAGACTTTTCCTCTGCGATCAGCTTCATCTTGTGAGATTATCTGAAAAAGGGAGGGCAGTTTAAATTGTAATTTAAAGAATAAACAAGCTCTTTTTATCACTGTTTTCCTTTTTTCAAAGAAAACTATTAAAGACCTTAAGCAACAAGGACAGGAACGCAAGCAAGAACGTTACAAAACAATAGACTTAAATACAGAATACAATCACTTCCGTGTGGGGATACAACCAGCTTTCCGTCGTCGTCTTTCAAAACGTGGAAAACCCATTTTTGTTGTTTTCTGGGAAAGTGAACAGCGAACAATCAAACCTTTCAATCTAATTTCGGCACCAAATTTAAAGTTTTGGACTTTTCATGTTTACAAACCTTCACGCAAAATTAATACATACAAACAAGGTTGAATGTTTGCATCTTAGTTGCAAAGGTCCCTAGTCTGCGTTATACTACAGCTCAGAAATCTAGAAACCAGCCAAATAACGTGCAAAAACCACAAGAATTTATTGACTTCCGGAGATATTGGTCTAACCATTGCAGTGAACGGAAGCGATGTGGAACTGTAATCAAAAGTTTCGAGAGTGTGGCAAAATTAGACAAAATAGGCAAGACTTATTGCGCATTTTGGAGATGATGGCAGGTCGGCGGGTGTTCCATGGTTCCAAAATCGTTTATTTTCTTTCAAACGCTTAGGTTAAAAACCCATGAAATACAGCGTAGTTGAAAAACTATATTCTTTCCAAATATCAAAGTTACGAATACAAAAGATGTCTTAATTGCAAGTTATATATAAAACACACTTCTAAAAAGAAACAGAGTGCCCTGTAGCGTATGCTAGAGCGGTATTTAAAATTAATAACTAGATCGTAAAACTGAAAACTCTAACTTAAAGTTTCTAGGTCTTTGCGACCGGTCATCAGAGAGTTTCTTTGTGTCTGCAAACACAAAGCGACATTCCTTTACAAAAATTGTAAGTTTAAACATATTTTCATCATATTTTTTAATCACTCCCAAGATTTCAACCAAATTTTACAATAGCCTTTTGTTTACAGAGCACTAATTTTACATACCAAACATTAGCGACGCTTTTTTTATCTACACCCACTATAATCCAACCGATTTTTAGAAACTCTCCGATGACGGGTCGCAACGACCTAAAATTTTTAAGTTAGAGTTTTTAATTCTACTATCTAGTCACAAATTTTTAATTGCAAGTTATAACTTATTTTCTTCACCGACAGCTGTATTAGCAGACGGCTGAAATTTAATTCAAGTTTATGAACTTTCACTCTGGAATTTTGAAATCAAAAGTTTTCTGACTCCGATTCTCAAGTTACTTTTGTTGGTTGTAAAGCTTTATTTAAGATAAGTTTAAAAGTGTTCTATTTGTATACATATGTACAATTATTGTTTTTTTCTTGTTCTTCACTTTTATACAGTCCCTTTATATTTACCGATTGTAATGGTTCAATTAACCACTAATTTTTGTTAGCTTGGTCGTTCAACCTCTTATGATTACTACAGAAACTAGCACTTATAACTCTTTCAAGTGTTTCTGTAATCCCAATTCATGTCAAACAAGAGTTGTTTTAGTGCATATTCAAAGCCTTGTTAGTAAGTCCAATATCTCAGGAAGTCGCTAAAGTTTTGGTGATTATGTGGGCGGCACACCAATCCAGCATACGTCACAATACAACTGATCCTCTTGTCTAACTTGAACATGTTTGCTAAGGTAAATAATGTTTACTCATTTGTTGTGTGGCTATTGATAGTTCACCTTAGACCTCACGGTAGCTCCACGTAATCTGAGAGCTGAAAATATCTCCAGATCTTATCTTACTGCTGTCAGCCAACTTGCTTTCATTGCTTGTCTTACATAATACAGCCTTGGGGGCGAGTATTTTACAGGGTTGCCACTGTTATTAAATTGGATGTGAAATTCAAGGAATTTTCCAAGACCCTGCAGGACCTTTTCAAGCAAATCCAAGGACCTTCTTTACCAAAAAAGCTTTGTTATTCTGTATATTAATTCAGGACTGAGCTTTAAAAGACTCGCTTCGGGGGAAGGTCAAGTCTCCGTTTTGGTTTTACTACATTGTTACATCAAAGATATTTTGTCTGGTTGTGACAAACAGTTCATTTTGCTTTTCATTTGCAGTTAAAGGTGAAAATTTTTGCCAATTCCAGGATTTTCAAAACCGCAACCCAAATTCAAGGACTTTCCTAGGCCTTGAATTTTCTTTTGCCGATTCTAGGATTTTCCAAGATTTTTCAAGAACCGTGGCAAGCCTGATTTTAACATGTTTCAAGATCAGCAGATTTCGCCTAAAATTTTTAGATTTCACGCAAGTACAAACTGAAAATAACAAACATTTTCATAGATGATTTCGATATAAACGATGTATTAGGGCTCGGTCAACGTTTCAGACTGAATTTCGAATGATCTCACTTGTTTTCCATTATGCTGTCTACTGAACTATAAAAAAGAATTTCTCATACATATATTTGTTGATGGATTTTTGCTAATTACATTTAGCTGGCGTTTTATACAACAACTATTTAGTCTAGCAACATCTTGTACTCCCACCAAAAACGCTTTCGCTGGCACGTTGTAAGACAGGACCTTAATTTAACTCTTTTTTAGTGTTCAACTGATTTAAAGCAAAAAATTATCCAATTAAGCTCCTTTTCCATTGCATCTACATTGTTTCCACATCTAGAAGTACATTTGAAGAACTCGGTGCAAAAACGGCCTAAGTGACGATTTTGGACCACTTTCATAAAACCTCAAATTTGCCTGTGTTCCCACGATATAAAGTGGCTAAAGGGCTATGTAGACAACACATTATTCTCTTACGAAAAGAATTTCCGCCCAAAGAACACCAGTTTTCAAAATGCCAAGAACTTCCTATAATCGCTACGGGGGATAAAACACTTCTGATCCGTTACCCTTGACTGATGGGGCTTAAAAAAATCCCAAACTAGACTTGCAGCAACGGTTTACCTAAGCAGAAAAAGGTGTTCCGAAAGCTTTTTCCAGTCCAAAATGGCAGATTTTGTTTAAACGGTAACTCTCAGGTCTGCCACCTTTTCTGAAAGTTACACTGTCACTCCCGGGCTCCGCCTCCTAGTCCCGAAACCAAAACCAACAAACCGAAATGCTCGCAAACGATGTTAACTCAACAAACGAAACAAGAAAATGAGCGTCTGCTACCTTACTTTGATCACTGAAACCCTTGATGAGCTGTGGGTATAAATCCTTTTAAAAAGGACCACACCCTTCCCATTTTTTTCATGACACGTCTCCAAACTTACCATAAAAGCTTTTTGTTATGTACCATTAGCCTAGAATACAGTATAGCTGTAAAAAACAAAACCCTACAGTATTTAAGAAACTATTCAAAAATTGTCACTTAGGCCGTTGTTGCACCGAGCTCTTCATTTACAGAAAGTTTTCAAAACATTTCCTCAACAGAAAATAGTGTGGCGCCAATGATTCTTGACAGTTTGTTTTAAGTTTCTTGTCGTGCATAGAATTTTGATGAGGAGAAGGAAGGATCATCAGCTAATTTTTATGTAAAACGCAGTCAAAGTCCGAAAAGGGGAAATATTGGAGGCTTAATGTGTTGTCATGAAGCTTAAAATATTGATGGGAACACAAGGATGAATAAGCTGAAAGTAAGACTACAGCACAGTTACCAAAAACAAGCAGTAAGATTTCTTTACACACGTACAAGAGTAAGCTTTTCATAGTTCAGTGGTAGTGAAAACTTAAAACTATTTCGAATAGTAACAATCCAACTGTCGCACACATTTGAGCCGAGGACACACGAGGCGATTTTATACGCCGATCGCAGCGACTGGCGAAATTCGCCTGGTCTGTCACCTACTGCGATAACAAATTTCACTTATCGCAGCGACTGGCGTATAAAATCGCTGGTATCTAGCGTGTCAGTTACGAGCGATTACTGATGAAATTCGCTTGCGAATTTGGCAGGCGATAAAGTTCGCTGCTGTCGGCGAATAAAACCGCCTCGTGTGTTCCCGGCTTAAATTAGACTGTATATTCATATTTGAGCGAAACTAACTGCACACTGAGGGACTTCTCTTCTGCACACAGTTCCACCACCTTCCCCTAAAGATACTTCTATTGAGCACTCCTTGTGGCAAAATCCTACCTCTCCACAGTACTCTCCAATGAATCCATTCTTAGGACAGGAATCTTTGATGAATATTCCCCAGCCAGCTACATCAGATGGTGCAAGAAGCAGGTGCTATCCCGTACACATGACATCATAATATATAATTATATTAACATTTTAATAGTAGCAAAAACCACATCAATATAATTTTTGCAACCAAGTTATTGTTTAAAATTCGTTCAATTCTTCAGCCCTGAACACATGACTCATGCTTAAGTTGAATTCTCCTTCACTAAATCAACACTTTTAAATTTAACGGTTTGGAAGAGTTTTGTATTAAAAGTTTACTATGTGCGACACGTGTGTCTTGATTACATTTTACTTTCTGTCTACATTTATTGTTGTTAAACTGAAGTCGTATCAGCAAAACAGTATTTTAATTAAACTTCACAAAATTATCGACATTTTCGTTTTTGAAACGTTTTCTTGTGAGGTGTTTTGGTATAGGTACGAGTGCGGGTCGCGTGTCTCGTTTACAAACTTTCTGCATGGATACGAAGGTACTAGTACACCGATAAACTGCTGTCTTCGATAGATCTGTGTTGTATCAATGTATGTTCTTCATAGATAAAGCTTGAAAAACTTCCACGCCTGTTTTTCCACCTCACACTTCGCTCAAAATTTCCACGCCTGTTTTCCACTTCACACTTCGCTCGCGTCAGAGATATTATTGCTGCGTCAACAAACTTGATTGACCATCCGGCGAAACTTGTTTATCACGTTAGGACACTGAAGCGAGGCTAAGTGTGTGAACGACATTTGGCCGTGAAACGAAATAGCATTGAGGAACACGACTCGACTACAATGCGTTCGTCGAACGAACGCAGTTTAAAACACACTAAAATTTAGCAGAAAAGATTAGCGACAGGTATGCTAAGATAGGTTAAATACTTAACCTATGGGGAAATGGGGAAACCCTCGAATTCAGTCAAAAAAGAGCCATCCTATTTGTGTACAGTTTGTGGTAACGAAGCCACTTTCGTGTTAGTCAAAAGAAGAAAACTTTCTAACTGACATAAGCTCAAAGTGCACTCGTCCTACACATATAATTAAGGTTCATACTGACCAATAACGTTTTTGAGGAGCAATCAACAACAAATTCAATATTTCTTTATTTGTTTGTGCAACGAGAAAATCAACTACTACCCTTCTGGTTTAACTACGCATATTTAGATCCAAATGTATCAAAAGTTCCAAAGAAAGCGTTCAGTTTGCAAAAAAACATTGAAAGGGCTTTTAGTTTCTCAAGGATGTTTCAACAAACTTAAGGCATATCTCTACTTAGATACATATTTTGCCCCTTCATTTTTCAAAGAACCTTTTCTTTTCGCAGCATACTTACCTTCTTCTGGCCCCGTTGAAGGCCAACATTTTTACAGCAAATTCCATCTTTACTTTCAAAGTTATCTGAAACAAATCGGCCGATTATTAGATCGGGTGCTTTCTCCCTAAAGTACTTATATGTTTTATTGTAAATTTTAACTCTTTCAGTTTTTCGGCTGTAGTTTTAAAGTTATAATAACCATATATCATCTTTCCTCCTAAGCTTTCCTGTACCAAAGGCCTGACACACGTTAGAACTAGAATCCTCCCCCACCGTGCCTCAACGCTCACTTTCAACATACCACAGCTCTGACACAAACTTGTCCCGTCCTCAACTACACCAATGGTTCAATATGGGTCTCGATTAAACTCTTTAACAGCCAGAACTATCATCTTCCCACTTCCATCCCATCCAATCCCACTCCCCTCCTATCCCTTCATTCCTATTCCCTCTGAAGCTTACCCAGCCCTCAGCTCACCTGCACCACAAGTTTGACACAAGTCAGGGTCGCATTCTCTAACAGCCAGAAAACAAGGACACTGTTTGGTATTACACTGTGCCTTGCAGCGACATCCTGGAAACCGGTTCTGGCCTGAAGGGGATACAAATTCAACACAGTGACTTTCAAAATGGATGTTCCAAAAACCAGCATGAGGAAGTCAGACAAAGGTACAGCATGTTGTGTTATAAAAGGCGTTTACAGTGTTGTTCTCCTTTAATATTATGTCAAGTTAAGCTGGGGGAGCTTCTCCATCTACCCAAGTTCCAACTTACTTACAGCACATTCTGCCGGTATCTGGCACTTGCAAAGGACCAATCACTGTTGTGCATTGTACCAAATTTCTTTCCTTTTAAAATCCCCTATCAAATCCCTCTAATCACCATCTGAACGAAACTGGAAAGCACTCAATCAAGGATCAGTCTTCCCGTTTCTTTGGATTTACGGACAGACCGATAACAAAAAGATACTCTAATTACAAAAGAACCTGGGCACACGTCTTGAAACAACCCTACAAGACTTTTAGCATGCAAATTTACAACTTTAACACTCTCTAAGCAATGGCCCGAGTAAAAACTAGCGTGGCCAACGGCAAAGAATGCAAAAAGGTACTATTTGCGCTATTGATTTAAGCGCTCATCTCATTGGCTAAAACATGAAAATCTACTATAACTTCACCAGTTAATACACATTTATTTAACTCTAGTCTACTGGTTTATTCCTTTATAGAGAAAACTACTCCGATATTTAATGCAACAAAAGTTCTTTGTGCGGAACATTGAAAACTCGAACTCTTCGTAGATTTGTGATTGGATAAAATCTTGTAGCGCAAAAGAAACGTCGCTTTAAAACAAAATATTATTATATTCCTTTCTGAAAAAACGTGTTATGTAAAGGTTGATGAATTCTCAGTATGGAAATCTTAACATTCTAATGAGGGGAAAGCAAATTGCCGCAGAACAACAGAAGGTTTTCTAGTTTTTAAATGGGTTGTTACTTAATGTTATATGGTTAGGCTACATGCGCATTGCCTCCAAAAAAGGACAGACAACTCAAACAATAGGCAGGAAGAAGGAGCAAAACTCATGATATCTTATAATTGTGACCCTTTTCCCGTAGTGCTTGTCAAAATGAGTGATAACGCTTGTTTTAAGTCACACAGATATTTGCCTGTAAAACTAATCACTACTAGGAGTTCCAGTTAGGTAGTTATGTCATGGAAATGAGGGCAAGAGATATTTTTTGAGAGTTTTATGGATTGCAAAAACATGATTGGACCATTTAGGTTTGTCTCTGGTATTTTTGGGTTATCATACTTTTCAGTCATGGGGATAGACTGTCTGCGTGACCAAGTACATAAAAAAAAGTCAGGAATTTGGGGGGAATTTTTTAAGGCGGGAGGTTTTTGGTGTAAAACTTGAGCTTAACTCATGATTAGGCCTCTCCCCCAAGAAGAAAAACAGCCGAGTGACACGAGGCCCCTGGGGTGAAACCCAACATAGGTTACAATAAATTCAATCCATACTAGTTAGAAACAGGTATAATGTGTAAATATACAATCCTACTTTTATGTTTATGTTTAACCTGCAGGAGCACTTACATTCTGGACTGCACTGGCAAAACTTCTCGCAGAAGTTCTGAGTGGCCACGCAAATACAAGACTGGTCACACGGCTGTCCCGGATGGTCACACGGTATGTAGTTATATACATGGGTGGAGGTACTATCTGCGGGACACAGTAAGACAGAGCAGTTTGAGTTTACCTAATAACGCATTGAGTTAACCACTGATTTTAAAGTGTCTATAGCTCTTTGGCAGTTTTGGTTAATTTTAGCAATTTCGAGCACGCTGAGTTGAAAAGCGAGGTTGGCGCAGTTGGTTAGATCTCTGACAGCCAACCATGAGGTCCCGGGTTCAATCCCCGGCCTGGTCGTGGGCTGAACTTTAGGTGACCTTCTTTCGCCACACCGTCCGTGTACAGGGACGTTAAGCCGTTGGTCTAGTCTCCCGACGGGGGACTTAAAAAAACCACGAACTCGTCGATAAGAGAAGGCTAATGCCGGTGTTGTGGTCAATAACCTCATCTCTACTGGGCCTAGATGAAAATTACTTAGTGTAAATCTAGTTACCCCGTTTAAAAAAGGAGATATTATTATTATTATTATTATTATTATTATTGTTATTAAAGCAAAAAATATTTTCGGTTCGACCCACTCTTGCTTCCGAAATGAGGCGTGATAGTTGGGAAATGTGAACGCAAACTGAAATTGGCCGCGCGTATAAAGAAATTAGAGACTGTGTACTACATTTGTCTGGTGACGTTAGACAAGTGACCCATGAACCCGAAGTGAATTGCACCAGCACTTTTTAGTTTTGCTATGGTTTGCGTTAAAAGAACTAATCTAAAGTGAACAAGAAACACACAAACGAGGCGAAACAACAAGAAAAACCAAGCGGGAATGGAGCGATGTTACTTGTTTGTTGTCACGCTTAAGTCATTAGTCACCATTGCCGAAGAATACGTTGAGCCCGGTTATTTCAAAAAGGTGTGTCTGTTTTCCCAACTTTGACGCTTAATTTCGGGGGGAAGCAATGGTTGAACCAATTTCTTTTCTCTGCCATTCATCTCAGCATACTCAAAATTGCTACAATCAAGTAAAATTGCCAAAAGATTATAGACATTTTAAAGATTTGGGGTGTTAAAGTGAGTTAATGGTAGCAAATTGTTTAGCAACACTTGAAAAAACTTCTCAGAGGCACTAAAGACCACTAAAATTCGGCAATCTTGACACTTGAAAGATTCTTGAATCACATCAAAATCCGGGTGGCTGTAACCATAATTAGAAAATTCTTCTGCAAAATGCAGAACAAACAAAGTAAGATCTGTTGTTAATTAAACCCGAGACCTTTCTCACGAAGTTTGAAAGATTACAATTTTTCAAGTTTGTGCAGCGTAGTTGCCACAGAAAACTGTTATTTTATTGAATGATCTATATGCATGGTCTCAAATAATAGTTATTACAAAAAAATGTCTCAAATGACAGTCATTACAAAAAAATAATGGGATCCGTTAATTATACCAGTTTGTCAATTCATCGGGAGTCAGATTAACACCATCACCTGGACTATTTCAAGAGTTTCCATCATGCAAAAGAATAAATGCGGACTTTTCGAGAAATACCTTGAAGTACTGTCTCTAGACTAGCTGGCTAAGGTGGCTGAAGCGTTCAAAATGCAATATCAACATGCAAACCAGATTATGGACCTTACTAACCTTTTTTGAGCTGGATCTTTCTGCAGTGTAGAGACCACATTCTATAACAAAAACACATCCAAAGAGTTTAACATAACATTTTAAAAACTAATCTAGCAAAAAGGTTTCTTTCATTTACAGCGAGGAACACACAAAGGTACTGTCAGTATTGACTGTAATCTTTTGTCTACAGAAATAAGTTTAAAATTTATGATATATCTACATGTAAACTGATTCTTAGTAACACTTATTCTTACAGTATAAGCTAGTGTTTCCTCTTATATATTTATTACGTTTATAACGAATAATACCTAAACTTTTTCAAATAGCAAAAGTTTTCCCGTCTTCTAGTTCCAAAAATTTTTATTTTAAGCTTTGACACAATAAGATAGCAATGCATCGCTATCTTTTGTCAAAACTAAAAGATAAAATTTTGTACATAGTAAATTGTAATAATTTTAATGGTTTTGTCAGGGGTTGCCCACCTTTTCTTTCAACAGGGGGGTGGTGATCTTGACAGTAAAAGTTAAATAAAATAATGAACATAATAAAGATAATAATAACAATATTTTCTAAAACTAACAACAACAATAACAACAAAAATAATGACTATAATTACTATTGTCATTATAACAACTACCACTATGATTAAGATGTTTTTATTATTCCTTTCATCAAAATTGAGACTGAGACAAAACGTTTTTCTTGACAAATTCACTTGCAGAAAATTTTATTATTTGCAAATCAATCTCTCACCCTCCCTCGCTCCCTAAAAAAGTTTTAAAAACGGTCAACCTCAAATTACATTTAATCACTAAAATATGGTTTGTTCAATGTAAAACCAGACAGAACTACGCAACTTTTACTAAAAAAGGTTACATTACATTCAACCAAAGTGTAGATTGTGATAACTAACTTTAATGTTTAGCTTATAAATAGAAGTGTTTTGTTTAAAAGTTCTTTTGAACAACTACCTGTACTGACATACAAATGAAATATCGAGTGATAACACCAACCTGTGCTTTCTTTTCTTCTTTCGAGGTGGGGTGTTGTCGACGTCCTGCACAGGTAGAGGGTCTGTGGACTCTGCCAATGCATGCAGGTAAATCTACAAGTTTGGTGTAGAAGTAAAAATAAAAAAACAAATAAAACACTATGGCATGCATGCATGTGCAATGGCTCTCCAAGCCAGATTATCCGCAATGATGCAAAGTGATCCCACCTCTTAGTTATCTTTAGCTGTAATCTTTTCAACTGTTTTTGTAGTTGAGTAATCCAAAAAGTCAATTTGTCCACTGGAGTAACCCTCATGGATTTATCAGGGGGTTTCAGTTTTATAATGCAAGCCAAATACCCCTCCCCCTCCATGTAGAATAGGGCTAAGCACCTAAGTTAGGTTTATCGGAAGGGTAAACTGGGCTTTTCTAAGAAAAAAATGGTAGATCCAGGCTTTTTCTATTTATGACTCACCTCTTTACAGCTTTTGGTTTGGATCAAGCTAGCAAGGGCACAGTAGTTGTTGCAATATATTGGCCTCAGTACTCTGAACAGAGAAGCTTCAGCGCCATCCCACTCCACAGTCTCTGGTAAATTCTCTGCACTTCTCTTTAATGACTGAAAAAGAAACAGAGAAAGAGAAATTGATATACATAAATTTGTGACATCTATGGTACACAATAACAAAATAATTTTTTTTTTTGCTAATTTTGTTTTCCAGCCTATCTGTACCGGCTACTAAATAAAGTATTAGACAGTATAATTGTTGCATATATTATTTTCTATTCCATGCTGTACCGGTTAACTAAATTTATACAAATCTATCAGACATTCTATTCAATCATTTTTATATCATGTACATTGGTATAATGTTTCAATGTAATACATGTACATGATTACATTTGTATACAATTATTTAAATGATCACGTAATCGTATATATATACACAGTAAGTTCAGTTGAACAATTGGAGAATAGTCTTTTTTGTCTTTCAAAGAAAGAGAAACAAAAACAGACAGACAGATCTGTTGACAGACAGAGAAGGAAGGGGGGGGGGGTTGAGAAAAAGATATCAACTAGAAATCCAAACTACAAACTGCATTGTGATTGTTATGACTCAACATTTCGTTTACCTCAGAGTTTGAAAGACCTTGGGACTGTGATGATGACCTTGAGTTTCTTGAACCCCTACTTTTTCTTCTTGTTGGCATTTCCTGTTTTCCAGGACTCTCAGTGCCTTCTTCCTGGAACCGAAATTCCACCAAAATTGTCATTCAGAAGAAATTAAAATTAAGCATTTTTTAAATGATTCCTTCATTTTTTTCACCTACTACAATACTCCAAAAGTTGAAAAAAAAATTCGTTTGTATTGAAAAGTACATATCAGAATGCAACCGATTCAGGTTTCTTTTTCATTCACTTCTAATGTGTAACTAGTAAGTACATGTACAGAATTGCTCACAAGTAACTTTACCACCATGCTAACATGTACGTCAAGTAACTCACGAATATATTTGATTAATTACAGGGTCAGCTGGGAATGGTATCCTCAAGACAACAACAAAAACAACTTTGTTTCCTTAATTCAGGATAATACTTTAAAATGGTGTGGAATTTTGGATTTGACTGCTCTTGGAAAATGGGATTTGCCAAAATTGGGCTCAGGATGCGGGAGCGTTATCCAAAAAGACATTGGGATGCAGGATCATCTTTGTAATGGAGCAGGAACTCAGGATAAGGAGCCCCCCCCTCCCCTTTAGGCTCTCTTATAAGCTTCATACATCACTGTGACTAGCATCTTGCATTTTATCAGTTCTTTAATCTGTAATGACAGTGTAGATGAAAACTGACGGCAGGTCTCCTTACCTTTTGAAAATGCATGTAACAGTTTGGACCACAAGGATTTGATTCCTGGAGGTCCACAGGGCTCTGAAATGCAGCAAAAGCATTCATCATTCAGTAAATACACAGTCACATTTATCCAATGTTAGCACATGACTGATATAAAACAGTAAAAACTTACAATGTGAAATGTGGGTTATAAGACACTTGGGGTACATTAAATGCCAAAGTTTATTGGAATGAACACTTTTTGTGGTAGGTTTTTCTGATTTCATAAGAAGACTTTATAATAAGAGTAGTAAGAAAAGGCTAAAGCCAGTGTTGTGGACCGTGACCTCTTCAACTACAAAGGGCCTGCTGTAACTTGGGAAGTCTGTAGCAGTGTCCCTCTAACATCAGGGAAAAAGCTAAATAATAAATAAATTAAATAAAAGAGTCCATCATGACAACAACACCACTGTACTTGATACTGTGGGTTCAAGGACATGGGTGACAGAAAGGGAGTTTATGGCTGCTATGGAGATTGCAGCTGGGGCACTTTAAGGTTCAAGTAGGCCACAAAATACCAATTGAATCAACCCTTAACATGCATAACTCTGTAACAGACTTGTGCTAACAGGAAGAACCATGAGAAGCAAAAGAAAAAAAAGAAGGTGAGGGAAAGGGCAAAGAACACATGGAGAAGGAAAATGTAACTACTTTATACCGAGGAAGCTTTTAAAGCTCAGTCTATAAATAATAAAACTGACAAGTCATGTAGCTCACCTTTCTCTTTGTTTGATTTGGTAATGGTCGCCAACCTGGAATACAGACAATCTGTTAATGCTATGGCCTACAACTGAAGAGCTAACCTAGCCTAGGTGCAAAAATGGCTTACAGTAAGTGACGATTTTTGGTGACATTTTAAATTACTGAAAAATTTTGGGCTTTTTCACAGCTACTGTACATGAATAAGTACTGTATTCTATGTGTATGGTTCATAGCAAAAGTAATAGGTTTTCTGGTAACCTTGGAGACTTGCCATGAAAATAACTGGGAAGGATGTGGCCATTTTTGAAAAAATGGACTAGCCACAGCTTATCAAGGGTTTTAGTGATCAAAGTAAGGTGGCAGATGCCCATTTTCTTGTTTGGGTTGTTAAGTTACAATGTAACACCATTCATGAGCATTTCTGTTTGTTGGTGTTAGTTTCAGGACAAGGACGCAGAGCCTGGGAGTGACAGATTATGACAGAGTAGCTGTCTGAAAAGATGGCAGAACTGAGAGTTACCAGTAAAACAAAATCTTCCATTCTGGAATAAA